>JAECYV010000012.1:277541-295478 GCA_023014305.1 Lepiota subincarnata | reverse complement strand
TAGATTGACACAGCGTGGTAGAACTGGTGGTGGTAATCCGGAAAAGAACCGAGCAAGGAGGAGGGTGCTACTAATATGTCGGGGTGGGCTGGTTTAGAAACATTTGTCGAGGCAAAGTGTGATGTGGCCCGGGATGACTGCACGATTCGTTTTTTTTTTAAAATAGCGTCTCAATCCTGTCTTAAATATCATAAAGCCAGGCCCCCTGTCCCTTTACCCCTCCCACCCAATCTTTCAGAGAATCTTTCTTTCCCTCACCACTCATTTAAACCAAACTGCTCATTTCAGAATTACTACCCTGTATCAAAAGATGGCAGAACCACCGGTAGAATGCCAAATGTATGTCTCTTTCGTTTCTTAATAACCTTCTGAAGAACCACCAGTGTTTTTTTTTTCTTCACAACATTCAAGTCACCCATTTTTTCTTGCCATGTTTCAGGGATGCATTTCACCACCAGCCCAGCCCAGCCTTGGGTTGGGTGGCTTTTTCCTTTGCACAATTCAAGCGGGCATCCCCAGTTCAATTGTTTTTCGATATCTGTACTCTGGATAAACCTAAACACCAGGTGATTTTCGGAGCTTGTACCAGGCATTTTGGATGTGTTTTTGGGTGTTTGACCAAGATGGCCGTGAAGGTTGTAAGGCATCAATTTTGTGGGCTCGCATCCTTCCCTATTGGTCCCTCGGAAGGGGTGGAAGGTTCATCCCAACAATGAAGGATAAAAAAACTAATCAGAAAGGAAAGGCCAAGGCAATCACTGAACCGGTGGAGCATACAATGAACGTTGGGATCAAATTGGAAAGCCTCAGGTGAACTTGACTTCAGGTCACCGAAAATCAAACTTGATGGTTGATTTATTGTTGCGGACTGGAGGTAGATTAGATAATGTTTTTTTTTTTGTAGGTAGTAGTTTTTCAAATTTAAACATTAATCATTTTTTTCCTGCTGAGCTCAAGCAGACGGTTCCAAAGTTCCTTCACAATTGACTGCCTCTCTCAAAGACGGCCTCACGCAAGTGCGACAAAATCAAACGATGTCTCGGAACCCCACATCGAACACTTTTTATTATCACTAGATCACACACTATCTCCTAGAATGCTCCCAATCATAAAAGCCTAGTCGTCGTCAGCATCGTCGTCCTCACCACCACCACCACCCCTACCCCCTCCACCCTTCCGGTTGTCCGTCCCGTTGTCACCCCCTTCACCGTCGTTATTACCATTGCCTCCACCGTTGTGCTGCACCGCGGCCGCAGCAGTCTTAGCAGCAGCACCAGCAGCCTCCGTAACCGTCTATTTAACATTTGAATCAACACATCCTTCCAAATATGGGGTAGGATAGAAAAAAAGAAAAAAAGAAAAAAAGGAAGGAACGTACAACCGTATGCGTAACCCCGATGCATGTGTCGTTGGCAGCTGCTTCAGCACCATGATTAGGGGCCTCAGTGGGACTTGGCGGAGGTTCGGTTATTTGTGCCTCGTCCGCAGCGGTCTCTGTGGCATTCGCCTTCGGGTCACCTTCAGTGCGAGTAGGCTCAGGGGCGTCGGCCGGAGGTTCGGTTATTTGTGCCTCGTCCGCAGCGGTCTCCGTAGCGTCCGCCTTCGGGTCACCTTCGGTGCGAGTAGGCTCAAGAGCGTCGGCGTCAGGGGCGTCGGTCTCTTCCTCTGGAGGAGGAGAATCTGGTGGAGCGGTAATGGCAGGTGTAGGTGCTTCCTGTTCCATGCCGGTAGTCTCCTCTGCAGCCTGTTGCAACTGATCAGAAAATCGGGTTCTTTTCATTTGGTCCCTGGTTTCTAGAAATGCTTACAGGTGTTGTCATAGTCGGTGCCCGGCTCTCCGCTTCCATAACTACGGATTCAACCAAGCTCAGGGGAGGTTCCTCTGATATTGACGCCGACTGGTGAGTCGCATCAAGGTTGTATGGTTAGAAAACGCTTCTGTTTGACGTGAAATGTAGAACGCACGGCAATAATTTCAGATATGATATTTCCGGTGAGCGGTCTTGCGTAGCTTCTCAAGGTATGTGTCGATAAGAGGAAAGCACAGACCGAGTGGAGGAGATTTCGTTTGCGGAACATGATTGTGAAACTATCTTTTGAAAGAGCCGAGGTGAGGGATAAAAAGGTATAGTGAAGAAAGCAAGTGCAGTAGGCCCAGCCTACACCACGGGAACGAACGGGGCCGAAAAAAAAAAGGAGCGGAAGAAAATCAAGCAAGCTTGGGATAAAGCTCAAGCACCGGCAAGGAGACGAAGCAACGCTCTACCAATCTGCTCCGTATATAAGTGCCCGGTGCCACCCCTCCCTTGGACCTGCCACCTGCACGCGGTTTCAATTACCATTGCTACGGCTCCCTCGTTCACGACGAGAAACACCCTGGTTGCCTGCCAGGAGCCCTCTCGGCGAGACGTCGTAAGGAAAAGAACATGCCAAGCACTTTCTGGATTAGTAGCAGGACCTTGTACCATCAGAGAATGGTAGCGTGCCTGGCGTAACGAGGATCCCTTGGCACAGTAAAATGTTGATCGGTCTACGTCCAGAGCCATCGTATTTTTCATTAAACAAAGAACCCCAAACGCGTATCACCAAAATAAGTCTTTGTTGAATCCAAACATGTTTGAGCCACGTCTTTTTATCCTCCTGCCTAGGCTCAGGCCACTTGAAGGAGGGTACAAGAGGGTACGTCAGTACATCACGCCATCCAATGGCTTTGGGATGTCCATTTCTTTCGTATGGGATCAGCAACTAGCCATCAGAAGTACTGTGGGGCGGAGCAGTTCCACCGGTTCCTGAAATCCTCCAAGACATTGGCCAAAACTGGCTACGTTGCCGGATGGCAACCATAGGTTCTCTCATGAGATAATCGCGTCGTTTAGATACCTATTTAATCGGTGCCTCACTGAGGCCAAACAATAGGTTTCGGTGGGGTCGCTGAGCTTCTGGATGGAAGTGCGCAGTAATTAGCCTCCTATTAATGGGACCAGTACAGGGGAAAATGTCGTGATACTGGGACAGTATCAAGTCGTCAGGACACCGGCTCCAACCTTTTCCTTTGCAGCCATTTAGTAGGTTACACCTCGTCGATCCTATTGTCCTCGTCATTGTCATCCTGGGCTGGCGCAACGGTAACACCAGTCATGGGCGTGGCATACGTGGCTCTGTTCACCACAAGTTCCTTCTCATTGATTTCGAGCATCGAAATATCCTCCCCTTCTTGTAAAGGTGCACTTGGTTCGTCACCTTGGATAAGTTGGACAAGGCGTTCCATGTGCTCGGATATCTGTCGCGGTTGCGTTACGAGAATTATATTGACAAGTAGGACGATGCAAAGAACAAGAGGATGTCAGTGTTACGATTATGATATGAAAAGGAAACGGCATGTCTGACCTTGTCAACCGATTCGTTCTCATGCGCTACTTTGAGGATTTCGTACACGCCATGAGTGCGGAGGTAGTCCCTTCCCCACCGTGTGTGGCAGAGCAAAAGTAATGTTTCGACATGTGTAAGGCGGATGGTTGAATCCGGCTCGCGCTTCTTTTCTGGTGGGAGGAATTGGAGAGGTCCAAGAAGTTTTTCTTGGTCCTAGGCGTTCAATAAGATTATGTGGCGAGGCGGAAGAAAGGTACGGTAGAGTTACTTCAAGTTCAAATTCTTCGGGGCCCGTAAGAGGGAGGAGGAGGTAGGGTAGTGCGTCAATTCCGGGGGCTTTTGTTGTGGACGGTGGGACAGATACTTGCTCGGATTCGGGACTGAGGAGGGCTTTGTGTCCGCCGACGAAGAAGGTACAGTTTCTGACGAAACACCATCAGAGGAGGGTTGTATTGAGCCTACGAACCACATACTTGAGAGTAGAGGCGACGCCTCCTCTTCGAATTTTATCTTTGTGCTCGGTGAAGACTACGAGCTTGGCGAGAGGATACTCGATATCTTCTCTTGGTTTCAATATGTTTGTTGGCTTAGGCGAGAGAAAATAGGTACGCCCAGCGGGCGACTGTAGACATATTGAGATGAAGCTTGGTGTCGGAGCGCAGAGAGACTTACAACAGTCAGGTTCGCAAATACACCGGCCAGAAAATGGAGCTCGCCTTTCCGTTTGCGCTGCGACAAATTTTGGGTGTCACCAATGGTAGCACCATGAACAAATGCATCGACGAGGAGAGGCAGTGCGGGAACTTGTTGCAGCGTTCCAACGGGGTAGGGAACAGGGGCAGGACAAGACGCCGATCTTGAGTCAACAGGAAAGATACCAGCGGGGAGTCTTGAGTCTTGAATGATGGTCACTTTGAGATTAAGTAGGAGGGAACATGCGGGTGAAAATGCGGTCAGGTTCGACAGAAGCATGGAAGCGAGGTCAGCGAGGACGGAATGTGGATTCTAAGATCAATTGAGCATCAACTGCAGCTGCTGTCTGGAGGAGATGTACATACGAGAATGTATGATACGAGGAAGTTGGTGAAAAGGGGTTCTGAGAGCGGAGAGGCGAGGAGAGATGAGTCTGACAGATTAATGAGAGCCCGAAAAGCATCATGGGCGATGTTCTATCAACGGTGTGAGTGGCGGAGCACCATCAACGATGACATATCGCATACCACCTGGTCTCTGCACAGTAGCTTCAGATCCCGGATGACATCGCTTTCCTTAGGTTTTTGCAGTCCTCCACCGCCGAGCCCGGTTAAAAAGATACCGCGATGTGGAGAACCACTGGGCGTCTGGGAGACGAGATTTTCAAGGGCAAGAGCCCTGACCTGAGGGTTGCGATCGCGTAGGAAGGGGATGAGCTGGAGAGGGCGTCAGCGTGGTCGTTGGTGGTCTGTGCGATGCTGCACCGACCTCTTGCAGTTGGGCGTCCATACCAGACATCTTATCTTGCACGTGACGATAGAAGGCGCATTGCTTAGTCAGACGCTGGCCTCCTTGGACATCGCCAGCAGCGACGATGGCGGGCTGCAACCGGACGCGCGCAGTCGAGGACCTGCTCGAGCGCACTGACTCCCAACCGCCGTCGTTCACCATTCACCTCCACCCCGAACACTGGGTCCTCAACAACGGCTCCAAGTTTCTCTACCACAACCCCACTGCTGTGCGCTTCCTGTCCATTGCTCTATATGCGCATCCCTCTCACACCGTTCACCCCGTCTACCCACAGTGCATTCTTGACGACATACGCGCGCACCGCATACCGGTCGACTTTCTTGAGCTCTTTGATGCTGCCAAGGTCCCTTTCTACGATGGTCTGCTTGTCTCTGCCTCCATCCTTCCCCTATTTACCCCATTCCAGGCTGTATGGTCGTCGAGCTGCTCGACTACCGTCCCCAGCGCAATAAGGAACCGACTCCCGAAAAGCCCGAGCGCACTCGTGTTGTCCTCCATCCCAATGCTGAAACGCTGTGGGCAGACATTTGTAACATGAATCAGAAATACGGGAGCAAATGGACCGACCCTGATGTCCTCGAGATAGAGGCTAAGATCCTGGTTCGTCGTCTGCACAGCTGCGCTTCATATCTCGCTAACCACCATCCAGCTAACAACATCTCCGCCTCTATGCCTGGATCCTGACCCCAACCTGACCCGAATTGCCAACCACATCCTCCGCGTCACCACTCCGACCGTGCCCAATTCGCTCAAACGCAAAGCCATCGCCCTCGAGCCAGAAGACGATGAGAATGAGAAGACACGGAGGGCCAAGATCATGGCCTTTGGTAATACCACACGCGCCAAACTCCATACTCCCAGGCATGTGCTATCTCATTTCCCCTCTTCAAATATTCTCATAATCGAACTAGCTATCGGCTTCTGGAGGCCATGCAGCAGGGTAACCGCTCCAAGCCACAGGCGGCCACACCTCCTGTCCAAATGCCCGGCCACCAATATCTGAATCAACCGCAGCCAACCACATCAGCCACTGCAACGCCTGCCCCTCAGCAACCCAAGGCTGCTTCTCCGACTGTTGCGTCCGTAGCCGATAAGAAGGCACCAACACCACAGCAAGCAAAGACTGTGACACCCCAAGCACCCTACGCCACCACCGCATATACCCACCCCAATGCCACCCCCRCCCCCGCCCCTGCCGTAAATCAATTTATTAACCAACATCCTCATCTGAATCCAGCGGCACCTAATAATGCGCCATCTCCAATGCAACCCCAGGTCTATGCCAGCGTACAAGCTGCTACGGAAGCAGCGAATCGGGCGGCGACTCCTGTGGAACAACTTCCTCCAGCCAAGGCGCGACCTCCACCACAGCAAACCGCCCAGCCACCTCAGCCTTATCCTCATCTACAACCGCAGACACATCTTCAGGCGCAAACCCAGGCGTCTCCTCACTCACGCCCTGTTCAAAACCTCCCTCCAACCGCCACCCCCCAACAATCCATCCCCCAGAGCCTCCCACAATCTCAAGTATCCCTTCCACAAATACCACAGCACCACGTCCAACAACCGCAACGACCACACTCCCGGCCGCAGCCTTCCCGCCCGTCGCAAACACCGATACCTATACAACCTCATCAACAGCAATTACAATCTCAAACAGCTTCATCCCCTGTCCAGCATCACTCTCCCATTCCCGTGTCTCAAAATCGGCCTCAATCTCAACCCCAGCAACCCATACCTCATTCACAAGCCAGCCCCCAACCTCATCTCCAACAAGCCCACCAAACGCCTCAACTACCGCACCAAACTACTGTTCCAGTGCCGGTCCAAACTACGACCCCTCAATACTCCCAATCACCGAAGCCTCATGTACAGACCGCCCCAACGCCTCAACCACAACCCCAATCTGCTTTGCAACACGCACAGCCTATAGTCAGTTTCCAGAACCAGAGACCTCCGCACATGTTGCAACAACAGGCTGCTGCTGCTGCTGCTCGACTCAAGGCCCCTGCCGCACAAAATGCAGCAGGCGAACAGCCGTCCAATGCTCCAGGTCTCCAGCCTGGGCAAATGCCAACACAGGCCCAACAACAGCAATTTCAATTGCTATACCAACAACATATGCAGCGCCAGTATGCCAACGCTAAGGCACAGAGGGCAGCGACTCCCGCTGCAAATCAAATAGCTCCGCAGAATCCTCCCGTCGCCGCAAGGGGAAGTCCGATGGTTCCGAATCAACAACTCGCGGCTGCGGCAGCTGGTCCAAGAGGTTTTTCTGGTAATATGCACCAGGCCCATCTTTTGCGCCAATATCAACAGTTTCAGGCGGCAGCGATGCGGAATGGGGTGCCTTTGAGTGCGGAGCAGATGAAGCTGCTGCAGCAACAGCAGGCTCAGGTGCAAGCTCAAGCACAAGCTCAGGCTAAGGCTCAGGCTCAGGCTCAGGCCCAGGCTCAGGCTCAAGCTCAGGCCCAGGCTCAAGCACAAGCGCAGCAGGGACAGCAAGGACAGTCAAAACCCGCACAGGTGCCTCAACAGGCTCATACCGCTGCAGCGGCGGCGTTATCACAACAGTATTATTTGCAGATGGGATATAATCTGCAGGGCATGGGGTACTCATGGCCTAACATGGGGCGCGGGATGGGAATGATGAATGGGCAGGCGCAGGTACCAGCCCAGGGGGCTCAGCAGGCTCAGCAGCAAACCCAGCAACAGCAGATGGCGATGGCAATGGGGAAGTCTGGTGTCCCCGGACAGATGCCCAACCGGTGACCAATGCTTGAACTTCAGTTATTCCGCTTTTACGTGTGGTATCTGTGTACGTCGGAACTTTATACCATAGCAATCCTTTTTAGTGTCCGTATTGCTTTTGATGACGACCCGCGTCCTCTGTTGGTTCTACTAGTTTGCTAGAGCTTTTTCTTCCCCGGTGAGAACACCTTACCGGTTGAAGTTGTATCAATTAGATTGCCCTGTTAATTGCAATGTCATTGTAAGTTTACACACCAGGGATACTTAAGGGTGCCTGAGTCTCTGGCCGTCCAGGCCGAAAGGATTGCGCCACAGCACGACCCGATCAACATAAAATAAAAACACATGACGTATTGGTGGAGGACATACAAAGTTCAACGTCCCGCAATAAATATCCTGGATGTGTACTTGCCGCTTGGATGAAACATGTAAGTATCATCTGTGTTACACATCTCGCCCGTGAACATGGAGCCACCGTCATTTACAGGTTTGTTCAAACCATACCGGAGACTGACAAACTTCTCTCAAGAACATGACAAGGAAATCCTGTCCCCGAATTATAGAACCGATGTCATTAGCTGGGCTATTTCTGAAACTGTGGGCATACGCGTACTGACATCCAGACATTCTCGTGGGGTTCTGAAAATTAAGCGTGAGAGAGGGGCAATTAACGCCGCCGGGTTGGGAGGGGGGGGGGCGGGCGGGCGGGCGGTCATTTCCACGCCACCCAAGATTCAATAATGTATGATTCTTTGATCTATGACACTTCTCTTCAGGGCTCACACGGGGGCCCGTAGCTAGGTTGAGAGCTGCGCATGCAAAAAAAATATATTGAATGGACGTCGTTCCACTTACCTACACCAAACCCCTCTTCGCCGTGAATATAATGCGTTACTTTGCAGCCTGACCATCAACGGCGGAGAGGCTTCTGTATGGCCGCTTTTCCTTGTCTTTTTTCCTTTTTTTCCTGTCTCAGGCAGGACCATTCGCCCCCTTGAAACTGTACATTCACCGGTACCATCTCCGATCATTTTGTTTTGTTGTTTTTTTTTTTCGAACACATTCATCCCCTTGACAAAATGAATTTGTTGCCATTGCATGATATCAAGGGACCAAAAGGGAAAAGAACCATCACAGCAAGGGAAGCATAGAACCCTCTCCGTGAGTCCCTCTCTTCAATAAATTGACGGCGTTTCGATTCACCTTGCTGTTCTAACGAGCCAGGTGTCTTCTTTCCCCACTCAGGTAAGCAAATACAAGGGAATGCATTAGTTTGAAAAAAAAAAAACAGCTCTCCCCTAAAGTATGGCAAGGCCCGCACCCATATATTCGCTGACACCCTGGTATGTCGATGACGTTCATTTTCAGACACCCTGAATACGTTGGTTTGTTTTTTTCTTTCTTTCATCATCAAAATCATACCAGTTCATTAGGTGAGACAATTCTTCGGTAATCGACAAGGGCATCATAACGGCCGTACGCTCTCAGGGATCTTTTTTGGATTCCGAGTGAGTTTCAAGGGGTCAAAGAATTCACTCCCTCGAGACCCATATTAATATTAACCCGCAAAGGCCCGGGGGAACTGAAAAAAAAAACCTAGAGCTTTACTGGGAACACGTCCCACAGAGGTGGTTAAATTACCGGAAAGAAGCACAAATTCACCACACAAAACGAAGCAAGAAGGACATCGGGTTCTCGGGTCTGACATTTTTTTATTTTTATTTTTACCCATTTGGTTTCATCCCCATAAACGAGTGATCCACATCAACATACACAAAAACACATATTTGTAGGGCATAGCGGGGCAATTCTTCGAGCGGGGCTGTAATCGCCCTTGGCACGATAAATCATCCCCTATGCCTCTGATTGGTTTTTATATGGTAGATCAGAACGAATTTGGAATAGTCCTCCGGAGGCTGTGCGTAGATCCCGACTAAAAGTGATGGGAAAAGCCTGTATTGAGAACTTGGACCGATATCTGGCAAATACGTTTATTCAATCAAAAGTCTGTCAACAAAAGCGGCGGTAGGACTCGGTTCCACGAGAGGATAAACCTAGAGGGTCGCAAAGGTCGGGTATGGGGGGCACTCACATGCAGCCTCCTTATATTTTTAAAATGGATTTGCTTTGAGTTTGCACCGCACCTGAAAGGACAGTACTTATGGGGGAGCACAGGCCGACCGCGCCTGAGGGTGTGCCGGATGATGCCTCGTGTTTGATTAATGGCCCACTTTTGTATGGGTTCTAGTGAACGGGTTCACCTAGGTTCGTCTGATGACAGAAGGTCCCTCAGACAACATAACTCCATCTAGCCCTCATTTCGGGTGACGAGGTGAATTTGAGCCTAATTGTTTCCACAAACGCAGATCGTATGAGGAGAGGTCTCTCACCTCGGTTGGTTGAACATGTCTCCCGACAATATGCCTTTCCGGCAGAAATAGGAACATCTTCGGGGATGGCTCACTCACTCAGGTATCGGACTGAATGGGAGCGCACAACGTCCACTGCATGTCTTTGAGGGGGAGCCAGTAGTTAAACAGAGAGCACGATATGCCCGGACTTGTGGTCTTTCTTCCAAAGATTCAACCGGAAGTCGGCCGCCGGACTTAACATCTCGTCAACGAGTTGTGATTGACATCTTATGAATATGCCGAGTAATGACGGGGAGTAGCCATTGTAAACTGTGACAACATTTTCCCATCCGTTGCAATATGGCTGAGCACAAAAGGAAACTTGCAGACTCGCAGAACCACTTGACCATGAAATGGGCGTCCCAAGCGGCCCGATATGTGCAATTGACAGTACGTGAGCCACATCATCAGAGCCTGTTATTGGTTGAACCAGAATTGCGTCAATACATCGTGTTGGTAGCATGGGTATCTCACAAGTGGGAGGTAGTCCAAGCTCGAAATATGGGAGCAAGTAATAGAACGTCCTGGAATATAACATGCTGAGAAACAATACAACACGGGTTAATTGGCCAAGAGACAAGAGGAAAGAGGACAGCGAGGAGGGAACCAGGAGAGATGAGAAACAGAGACCAATACTAGATATCAAGAATTGACAAGGAGCATATTGATAGGGGGTAACCGGACAAGAAGATATATACCAGACACAATCACGGGAGCGTATTGAAGTGTTCGAGGGTGCAAGGTGCTTATTCCCCTCTCGCATCATTTCCCTCTATCATTCGCATACTGGCTGGCACCGTCATCATCGTCACTGTCCCCATCGCCCGAGTCTTCCGCTGCATTTTGCTGGGCGGGGGTCTGTCCATTGGGTCTTCCATTAGCATTATATCTCTCCCGTACCCGCTTTTTAATCTTGAAATTTCAACACAATCAGTTGGAGCCATCATTTCGGCTTTGTGTACTTACCATCTTCGCATAAACCAAGCCGCATGCATTGCACAGTGTTCGAGGACCTGGCCAAAATAATCAGCGATGCGTACATTTCATGAGGTCGAATATTTACCCATTGGGCCTCGTCTCCATTCGGGTGTCGAAGTAGCGTTGCACCCTAAACAAGTCTGTCCTTGACCCTCTGGTTGTCCTGAGGTTCCATCTTCCGTTTTCTTGGGAAACATCCAGTCAACAAACAGTCGTTGTGGGAGATAACAAAAAAGTGTAGTAATAATTATAAAAACCCACTTGTTTCTTAGTCGGCGGTCCACCTGAGCTAGTTGTCGCCGTCGCTGACGTATTTGATGTATTGCCGTTGATTACGCCATCTTTTGTATCCTCTCGAGCATTGCTGTTGGTTGTGACACCATTTGCCCCACTCAGTGACGAGTAGCTTGAACTAGGTCCGTTAAAGCCAGGTGCATGCTCCAACATCTGAGCCCCAAGCATTGCGCTTTGTATCATCCTCTCCAACAAATCTGCAGTCGGTGATTTTGTGCCACCTTTAACCGAATCTGCATTATCCAAGATCAGCTTGTATGAGTCCAAAAGCTACTTGCCAGAATTAACGGAAAAAAGGTCCACCCCGATGAGTGATTTAGCCAATAATGGTGTATCGCGGGCCCCATTCAGATATCAGAGATTCCCGCAGTGTCCCGCGATTTCCCCATTAACAAGGGGGTCATTTCCCACAGCATCCCAATCCAAGCGTAGTTCATCAGTTGTTCCAAACCAGTCCAGACCAATCACACATCAAAACCCAGCGTCCAATTCCCCAATCAGATGTGCCAGTGTTCCAGCCCACGTCAAACCCATTTCGTCAATGTCAAAGAAGTAAAATCCAAAAACGTCATAGCAACAAGGAGATCAAAATTCCAGTTAGCCCAACGTCACATCCCCAATGAAATCGGGTGAAAGGCGCACCTTGAGAAAGTCTAACCCTGTCGGGGTCCCAGGGGACACTGCAGATACCGGAGCAGATGCTGGTGGGGGACTGGTCAACGAGGCAGGGACAGATGTTGGTGGGGGTCCTGAGGATGGTGGGTGGACAGGAGCATGGGAAGGGGGTCCAGAGTGTGATATGGGTGAATCCCTTCTCCGGATAATTTTAGCGGTCGTTGCACCCGCAAGACTTGTCGAGGTCGAAGTTATAGGTGTCGGTGTAGGTGCGGAAGAAATGGGTGTCGGTGGGGGTTGCTGCGTTTGTGGTGGTGGTGGCGGTGGATGGTGAGTATTAGGTGGTGGGTGATGGTAGGTAGAATGTTGCGGTAGCATCGCTTTATCTTCCATCCGCGAGGCGTCCATCCACGATGCTTCCACTCGGGAGGCGTCCATTCGGGAGGCGTCCATTCGGGAAGCATTCATTCGAGCAGCATCCATTCGGGAGGCATCCATTCGGGAGGCATCCATTCGAGAGGCATCCATGCGCGAAGCATCCATTCGCGAAACATCCATTCGAGCGGCATCCATTCGCGAGGCATCCATTCGAGCAGCGTCCATCCGCGAGACATCCATCCGGGAGGTATCCATCCGGGAGGTATCCATACGGGAGGCATCCATTCGGGAGGCATCCATCCTCGTCTCCATTCTTGCATCCTTTCTTACATCCATCCTTGGATCCATTTTCGTGTCCATTCTCGAGTCCATCCTTGGATCCACCCTTGTATCCATCCTCGTATCCATTCTCGCGTCTATTCTCCTCGGTTCGATGGCGCTTGGTGGCGGTGGATGAGTAGACTGAGAGGGAGGACCAATGTATCCCGAATTTCCTCTATGGTGTTCGGGCGTTGTACTGGCGGGTGTCGTTACATTGTCCTGAGTAGCAGCAGTTGTAGGTCGGCTGGGTCCTGAAGAATAGTCTGGTGGTCCATTGGACGGAGGAGGATGTGAGGACGGAGGAGCGCCGTAGGCAAATTGGTTCCCCCAATGGTTTTCGCTTGCCCAGCTGGGGTGAGGGGCCTGCGGGTGGGAATGCTGAGGCGGAGGTGGCGGTTGTGACATATACGCTGAAGGGTACCCGGTGGGGGGCTGGTGGGACGGGGGAGGCGGAGGTGGAGCATTGTAATATGAGTGTGGTGGTTGGTGCTGGTGTGGTGGTGGTGGGTGCTGAGGATGATGGGGGGGTTGATGCACAGGTGGAGGTTGATGAGAGGGAGGCGGCGGAGGGTGCGGATTACTGGGTTGGTGCGGTGAGTGCGAGTGCGTTGAAGACGAGCTTGAACGCGGAACAGGTGCGCGGAGGGGGGGGTGTCCGAGCTGAGAGTGCGACTGGGAATGTGAGGGCGCCTGCGGGTGTTGTGAGTGCTGGGAGTGAGAATGGGACGGTGGGTGACTATCATAAGGATGTTGCTGAGGAGGCGGGTGAGGATGGTGAGGGGCAGAGTGTTGTTGAGTTTGAGGGTGATGTGGATGATGCTGTGGAGGTTGGTGTTGGTGGTGGGGATACCCGTAGTCGTAGTTTGAGCTCATATTCGGCTGCTGGTGGTGATACATGTATCGGCCATCTGAAGACATCGTGCCCGAAGGTCAAGGAACACAAGAATCGGGAGGGGAAGGATTAACGTTGGTCGCCAGAGGACGAGATGATAACGCGTGGAGCACGGACAGAAGCAAGGAGTGTTGATGGGCGTAAAAAAGCCAACAAGGAAGCGAGGAACGAAGCCCAGGTCAAAGGAGCTAAATTGAGAGAGAGAAGTTGTGTTGTGAGCTTATGAAACAGATCTGTGAGCGGTCAAATGCAGAATTGGCCGTGGAGAAACGGAAAAGATAAGAGGGGCGATTGTCGTATTACTGGGTATATAAACCCAACCGCGCGGACGAACGGAAGGATGTGGAGAGAAAATAGGGTGACACCCGAAACGCAACGAAAGAGGGAAGGTAAAGGCAATATGCAGAATCAAGGCGGACGTGATATCTCCCTCAAGGGAGGGATTTGTGTGCCTGGTCTCGTATGACGATAGCAGGAAGGGTGCAAGGGACAAATCCCTTAGGCATCATCACATCGAACAAAAGGGGCGTGCCAGGGCCGTACAAACAGACTGGGTCATATGTACTTGGTCCTTGGCCGGTGACCCGTTGTCGGCATCCCTGCACAAAACCCACCCACGA
The DNA here is from genome assembly GCA_023014305.1 of Lepiota subincarnata. NCBI lineage: Eukaryota > Fungi > Basidiomycota > Agaricomycetes > Agaricales > Agaricaceae > Lepiota > Lepiota subincarnata. The sequence continues at coordinate 281,346 of JAECYV010000012.1, read as the reverse complement.
TGTATCATGAATTGATCAGGCTCGGTGCCACAACGGGCGCAAACCGGCCGAGACTGACACTGACAAGTGTTGAGAACCCACGCGCGAATGTGCTGGCGCGCATACCTCGCAGTTCAGGTACGCCGGGAGCGACGACGAGCGCATATACGAAGTGCCCCAGTAGAGGACGTATGTACGGCCGAGATATGTGTGTCGACGAACAAGACGACGCACCTTGAAGCTCTCAAGCTGTGGCTGGGACTGGGGCTGTCGCTGCCGCTGCAGGCGAGGGTGACGAGCAAGGGGAGGGCGTGGTGATAAGAGGCCAGCAGCGAGTGGATGTATGCGCGCAAAGTCAATTAGCGCATAATCGGACCGCCAATGGCCGAGATTAGAAAAGGCTTGTTGATTATTGATTATGAAACACGACTACATAATTGTGTTTCTATCCAGGCGGCTCCCGAGGCTTCACTCCTCTTGCGCTGCCATCCGCGCGCATACCAGTGCTATTGGCCTGGCCAGCCTCGTATCCGGGCCCGTCGTACGCCTCCTCGTCCTCAACTTGCGTCTTCTCTGCAACAGGCCCCGCCCCGGCTGCACCCTTCATCACAGCGTTCACMCCACTCGCGGCGGCGGCAGCACGTTCTCTCGCCCTCCTCCGCCTCTTCAGAATCTTCTTTCGATTCCTCACAACACGCCGGTACTCCGTCTCGTCGCCATAGAATAGACTGTACTCACAGAACGCGCAGATCCACTCTTCCTGAGGGACAGCAAGTTGCGGAAGCGGCTGGGCATGGGCGTTTGTCTGACCGCCCCTCTGTGCATTCCTGCGCCTTTTCGGAGGCAAGTCCGCAGACAGAAATCTCAGCGGGAGGGGCCAGATTGCGTTCGCATTCGCATTCTGGCCTGCCTGAGCATGGCCGCCACCTGCTGAGTGGGGCAACCTTGATGGAACATAGTTCTTGAAGTGGTGTGGGTTCGAAGCGTTCGCTAGCGCCGATCGTTTCTTCTTCTTCACCTTCTTTGGTGTTGGTATCTGTCCTTGTCCCTGTCCCTGTGCTCCCTGATGCTGGCTGGTCTGTTGCGATTGCTGGTGCTGTTGCTGGCCTGATACCTCTACATGCCCTTTCGGCGGCATCTCCAGAAACTCCGCTGGTTGTTCCCCACTTCTTGCACTCATAATGGTCCTCGCCCTCTGTTGTGCACGCTTCTTCCCTCCTTTCCCGACCCCACCTCTCTTGCTAGCACTGTTACTCCCGGCACTGACCTTTGCCGCCTTCGCTGATTGCCTGGCGATCTCTGCCCCAAAGAGGCTTCGCAAATTGCCCACTTCCTCTTGTATCCCAACCAACCGATCGGCGGCTGGTACGCGTCAAATCCAATACACAAACACGGAAAAAAAACAAATGTCGTCAATAAAACATTCAACGCCACCGTGATAAATAGCCACGAAAAAGGTGAAGAGGCCAGCAGAAAGCACTGAGCGAAGGAACGAAACACTCACTGACACTGGGACAAGAATACACAAATCCCCCTGTTGGAAATGGCGCAGCATCTGGATGCCGCTTAAGCCTCCCGAGGGTCATCCTCATCGTTCTTGCAACCCTCAACTTCTTCCGCTTTGACAACCTCACCCTGACTTCCCTCACCCCACCTTGACTCCATCCCCATCCCAGCTCCCAGCTCCCAGGGGTGTCCCCGCTTCCTACAGGTTTATTGGTTGCTTTGGAGCCTGTTCCAGCGTGGGGACTGACAGTTAAACCCAGACCATGATCCGAGTCGGTGCTTGTTGGTGTAGTTGAAGTAGACGAAGCCGCAGAAGGGGGTGACGAAAGCATCGGGGGAAAGTTGGCAGACAGAGCATGGTCAAGAGCCCAAGTATCTCCCACAGACACGGTTCCCATCACAGCCTCCAGTTGTTTCTTCCTTCTCCTGATCAACTCCTTTCGGTGCAATCCGGCGAGCGTCGCTGGAGTCAACTTTGCCTTCCTAGGGAACCGATATTGCGACATTGACGCATTTGATAGTTGATAATGTTGGTCTGGCGAGATCAACTCGGTAGAGCCCGGGAGAGGCCCAAAGACATCCGATGTACCCTCTCCCACTGCTAAACCAAATCCCGTCTTCTCCGGAGCCGCCCCAATATCCAAATTCAATCCGAATCCGAACCCAAAACCGATTTCCCTCTGCTCCCCCTCCAGATCTCCTTCATCTCCGTAACTTAGCCCAAGTGCACCCCGGTGCGGATGATAATGTTGATGTAGGTGGTGATGGTGGTGGTGATGAAGTGGTGGTGAACCTCCTACATTCGCTGGCACCTTCCTCTTCTTCGTATTACCCTGTGCGTGGTGATGCGAATAATCGGCATAGTCCCCAGCGCCGCTCCCCCCTCCATCCCCGCTCATCACATCCCCACGGCCCCCTCCCACTCCTACCGCAGTATACCCTTGTCCAGCGCTATTCATATTCCGAATTCCACCTCCACCCACACCCGAATTCACCGTAGCATGTACTACACCGCCATGTTCTCCTGTCACATGATCCATTGTAGTCCCCAGTACAGGAACAGAGGAGACACTGAGGCTGGGGTCAAATTCGGGAATTCCAAAGTCCATAGAACGGTAATAGCTCTGCAAGGCCATCCTAGCCGACAGTGAATCCGCATGAGCTAACAACCGATCGGTTTCTGCGCGTAGGAAGAGTCGCTCTTGAAGGTCGCCTTCTGTACCCTCCGAGTCCACCTCTTCTTCCCCATCGGAATCTTCACAGTCGCCCTCATGACCATGATCTGGCTCTTGGGTGTGGAGGTCGGAATAGGCGGAACGAGGTTGTGAATGAGGTGCGCCTTCGTTATCGGTGGATGAATGGGAAGGAAGGAGCGAGGTACCTGAGACAGGAAGTGCATTGGGGCCCATTAAAAGTTGTTGGCCATGTTTCTGCTGCTGCCGTAATGAAACGTCGCCACCAACATCATCGTTTTGGACAGTAGTACCTGTACCTGCCTGAGTTACAGCTGCGGCAGTGTCGGCATTGGCATTGATCAACGGAAGGCCAAGGCCTAAACCTGCATGTGATTGTAGCGCATCAAGGGCCGACGAAATGAGTGTGCCTGCAGCATTCAACATCGACTTGGAATGACTCTGACTCTGGGATTGGCTTTGGCCTGAGGAATGTGTGTTTGCATGGCGCGCTGTCGCAGACCCGACGTACGCTGCATGGCGTGCTTGGGTTTGTGATGATGGTAGACTTGCAGCGGCTGGAGGTGAGTGGGTGTTTGCGGTGGCATTGGCACCAACACTGAGATTGGGTGTCGTGCGACGGCGTTTGGGGAGTGGTTTTACCCGTCGTAGAGTGGGAAACTCGGGAACGTCAAAGATGGGAGAGGCGGTTCGATACATGGTCTCGAGTTCCCCTTTCCTGTCGTTGGGGAAAATACGAATAGTTGAGCTTGTCCTGTGATCCAGAATAGGAATCCTGCAGAGAATAGCGAGTCCATTGAGAGGAAGGAAAAGATGTATTTCAAGAGAAAGAAGTAAAAGGGTGACCAGAGGCCGAGGGTATGTGATTAGAATTCGATATGATGAGGGAATGGAGCGTCATCTACTCACCTTGTGTAGTAAAATGGAGTATATAAACCGAAGATATCCAAACCAATAGACTTCTGAGTTTTTTTTTCTTTTATTGGGCCGAGGAGGGATAGGACCTGCTGGCCGCGGATAACAACTGATGATCAAATCCTGTGAGGGTGCATTCAAGTAAAAGAAGCACAAGGGGGTGAAGGGCAGTTAGTCAATGACCTGCATACAGCTGAAGCGAATGTAAAAAA
>JAECYV010000012.1:219570-277431 GCA_023014305.1 Lepiota subincarnata | reverse complement strand
TATAAATCCTAATGAGCTCTGAAGAGACATGGGCGATGGATTCCGGATATCAGAGCCAGAAATAAAAATGGTGTGGAGCGGGGCAGAGTAGAAGGYGGCGACGATCGGGGGAGGTGATGGCTGCCGATTTGAGGAAAACCTGGATGAGCGAGAGAGAGGGCCTCTCTCGGCTCATATAACCCGACCAAGTAAAGCTCCAATCGTTCCCAGGACGACGCATTTGAGATGCAAAGACAAGGCAAAGAGAAAGATGAAGGGACAGGGGGAGGGGGGGAGAACAAGGGCAGCAGAAGCRGAAACTACGTGGACTCACCGAAGGATAAGTGGCGAGGGAAAGAAACGAGCCGGGCCTCCTCTCTGAGAACAACTCGGACCTACAGGCGTACGAGTCTTGGTGGACAGAACGACTGAGCTTGTGGGCGCTCGAGACCGGGAAGCTCGAGAATGGTGCAGAGAGTGCAAAGATGGGGCGGGTACGTGACGGTAATAAGGGACCACAACCACCCGACTTACTCGACTGGGGTGATTACGGAGAGTTTCTCCCACTCCCCCCCAGCCTATTGCCTCCACGCCAGCTCATATTTTCAAATTATCTAGCTATTGCCCTCTTCGCTGCAAGCAGGATACATGCGGGGGCTCATACCTCCAGCAAAATACAGGGGCGAATTTATATTCGAAGTTGCTGAAAAGGGCAAGTACTAGCCACGTTCTGGCAGATTCCATGGAGTGGATCAGTAAAACTTTTACGGCTTTATCTCCACAGGCACCGTATCCGACGCGCGCAAAGAGACGGCGCTGAAAAAGAAATGCTTCCTCTGATTCTACGCACTTGCACAGTAGCCGCCTCGCGGACATCTCACCCCGCGATAAACCCTTTGTCATGCTTCCCACAGCTCCGGGCCTTGCGCAGGATCCGGACACCACCTAGACTTCTTTCAGAACCTTACCTTACCCACAGAAGCCTCCACTCCATGCCAGATCCCCAAGTGAGGCCAGGGAGCTGCTTGTGCAAAACCGTCCGCTACGAGGTGACCGGCGAACCGCGCCAGTTGATCTTGTGTCACTGTAGCAACTGCAAAATATCCAGTGGGTCCGCCTTCATGACACACTCCCTATGGGAGCCCGATGTACGTAGCAGACTCTCTGACTTGACATCAGCAACCGGCGCTAAAGAATCCTTCAGCAACTCAAAATTACTCAAGGAGAGGCGTCTGTGCGCCATTACGAGGACAGTGATACTAAGAGCGGCAACACGATGACACGGTCCTTCTGCAGCAACTGCGGCTCCCCCCTATTCGTCAAGCCCAAGCGCGACTTTATCATTATCCAACCGAGTGGTATCGAAGGCCACCAGGATTGGAGTGGGTTTTTTTGTATTACTATTTGGAGGATGTACTGACAATCATCTAGCACCTACCGAAGAGATCTATGCCGGTAGTAAGGTTAATTGGTTAGGAGAGATCACCGTTGCAAAGAAATCTTTCTCGTGAAATTGATCTTTGCTCTCCATCGATCAATTAGTAAGCAGGTGTGGAGGAGCACATCCAAGTGAAACGGCTCTAACTCTTCTCTCCCACCGCTAGAGCCGTTTAGCCGCAACAATTAGTGCGTGGATGAGCCCCGCGATTCAACCGCTGTGGCGTGATTGCCGTAATCTCATCATGGTAGCGCTGATAGTCGACTTTTGCTTCTTCCCATAATTTGCCACTCCCATATCGACCCGATTGCTGTGTGCGGTATATGCCGTGAGGCAGTTGCAGCCAAGATTTCGAACCCATTTCAGTGACTGGACAGATGCCACTGGTGTGGCATACCTCGAGCTCAGTGCCTTCTATTCACATCCACCTCCCCCCTGACCGCTGGCTTAATAACCCTTTTTGAATATTGGAAGCCACACTGATGTTGGGTGCAGAGGGTGCCTCTCACTCAAAGATATTTCGTTTGAAAAGAATAGTAGACAATCAATGGTTAATTGAAAAGCATCCGGTTGTCTCTCAGGAACCCTGTTACGAACTTCTTTACCAGTATATGCAAGGAGTTCTTTGTGTGAAAAGAAATGCATAGCCATGTATCCAAGTTCTATCTCCTCAGATTTGACAAGTCCTCGCTCGGTAGCGATAGACGAATAGGAAGATTTTACATTCAAGTGCTCCTTTATTGGCCAACTGAGATTGATCATAGCCTCCATGGCTGATGCCGCAGCACTCAAACAGTGTACAATGATACAACAGCATGAAACAAACGATGGGCGCGAAGGTATGGGGGTATAAGGCGCCACATGACGTGGCAAGAGGCATGTCTAACTCCTTCAACTCCACTGAGGCAGCCCTGACAGCTGGCATCGGGGGAATGGATGTTCTTTACCGTATACCATCAATCCTGTCATGATAGCATTGCCATGATTATCAGAATATTGTCTTATATGGATTCATTCCGCACTGATTCAAACCTACTCACTGCATGGCGGACGCAAAACGCGCAACAGCACGACGCGCCGAGGGGGAAATGATGGCGACCGCGTAGATATGTGACCGCACAACGACCACAGAAAACAATAGATCGGCTATGTATCCGTGCTATTGCGTAGCGAGAATAACCTATCTACATACAACTATACATTCCCCCATATCAGTTGTTGTTTTCTGTTTTCTAGAGCATCTGAGGAATTTTAAAGCACGGAGATTTTGCAACTGCACTCTCACGCTCTATATCAATTAAGGCCCTTAGTCTTTGCTAAGAATAACACGGCAGACAGATCTTCTGATCCCTCCGAGACCAACCATCACGCATCAGTTGTCTCCGATCTAAGTATTTTTCAGTTGGAGAGTTTCGGCACGCTTGCGGGCGGTATTTATAAGAACAAAGATCACGACTCAACATTGTAAAAAAACCACATGGATTCGCTACTTGCTCATCCAGCAGTACTCGCCGCAGGAGGCCTTGCCGCAGCTCTATGGCTCTATGGTGTCATCCAGGAGCGTCGAGGTAATCCTAACCGATTACCTCTTCCTCCGGGTCCCAAAGGTTATCCTATTATCGGAAACCTCTTTGACCTCCCTGCTGAAAAAGCCTGGCTCGGATACGCCGACTGGATCAAAGTTTATGGTGTGCTCATTGGCTGTTCTTTTGCTGAGTATCTGTTAATACGGCGTGATAGGGGATATGATATACTTCAAGGTTCTGGGGCAATCGTTCTTGGTCCTTGGAAGCCCCAAGAGGACAAACGATCTATTCGAAAAGCGCTCTTCCAACTACTCTGACCGTTCGCGCTTGCCCATGCTCATGGAGCTGTTAGTCTCTCATCCTATATACCAAGAACTACGATATATACTGACGTCATCCCCAGTGCAAACATGAGCTACAATATGGCATTCATGCCTTATGGAGACTGGTGGCGACGCCACCGTCGCTCATTCCACTCCCAATTCCAAGAAAAAGCCGTGCAAAAGTGGAAGCCCGCTCAACTGGTCACAACCCGTGCTTTCCTTCGTCGACTCTTGAAAAATCCCGATGAATTTATGCACCACATTCGACAGTAAGTTACAACAAGCAATACTGTCCACCACAATATCTCATCTCTGGCTCCCATGGGGTAGTGTATTTGCCGCAACGATCATGAAGTGTACCTATGGCATCACAGTCAAGGACGAAAATGACCCGTTCGTGGATGCTGTCGAAGAAGCCCTCACAGGTCTCGCAGAAGCTGGACACTTTGGATCATTCCTAGTCGATATCTTCCCTATCATGAGGTACATTCCTGAATGGTTCCCGGGTGCTACTTGGAAGAAGAAGGCCAACCGCTGGAGACATATGAACCACGTGGTCGAAATGAGGCCTTTCGAACTAGTCAAGGAACAAATGGTAATATATCTTTTGCGTGCTCTCGAATTTTCTTCTGACATCCTTGTGTTTTATAGAAAGCTGGAACTGCACCACCTTCTATCGCAAGAGCCTTGATCGAAAACTTGCCAAACGAGGATGATCCCAGGCGAGAGGAAGAAGAGGCCATCGCCCGGGATACTTGTGCAGTCGCCTTCATCGGTACGTCTATATTTTGAAGTCAATTATCCGAAACTCATCGCGATATTTCCAGCCGGAGCTGATACGGTATGCTGATACCCCCCCGAGCTGCTCGTGTGACCCAGGCTCATAGAATTTTCAGACTGTTTCGGCTGTTCAATCGTTTTTCCTAGCCATGGCCCTCTACCCCGATGTTCAGAAGAAGGCTCAGGCAGAGCTTGATCAGGTCCTCGGAGGCCGTCTACCGGAGTTTAATGATAGAGCACAGTTACCCTACATCARTGCCATCATGAAAGAATCCCTGCGATGGCAGCTGGTGACTCCACTTGGTACGATATCTATTTTTCCTTTCCGCAGTAATCGATATCTGATCCGTTAATAGCCGCTGGACACATGTGCACGAACGGTGATGAGTATGATGGTTATTATATTCCCAAAGGAACCATCGTGCTTGGCAATGGATGGTACGTATGACACTTCGACCCAGCCTCTGGCATGCTCTAAAAATAGAACATAGGGCTATTCTCCATGACCCAGAGGCCTTCCATGATCCCTTGGAATTCAGTCCTGAACGCTACCTCAAGGACGGCGAACTCAATCCCGATGTCCGCGACCCTACTGCAGCTGCATTCGGTTACGGCAGGAGAGTTTGCCCCGGTAGATATTTCAGCGACGATGCATTGTTCGCTATCATCACACATGTGCTGGCCGTTTATGATCTTAAGCCTGGATTGGATGAAAGCGGGAATGAGGTGGAGATCATACCGGATGTCACAGATGGAATCCTTTCGTCAGTGCTACTCATGCTACGTCTTTCATCCAAATTGGCTAAACTTGATGTCTGCAGATATCCCAAACCATTCAAGTGCAGAATACTTCCTAGAACAAAACAGGCTGAGGCTTTGATCCGCAACACCGAGTTCATTGATGTGGATGTTTGATTTGGATGCTTGAGAAAATTTATGTCTTTCCATTCTGATAGGAATGTGTGTATTTTTGTAGCTAGAACGCGCCCACTTGCTTGCCTCTCCGCATTGATTGTTTCGATGGACAGACGTTGATACTCGGAGTCAGAATGCCTCGAGACTAGAGGTTTGTTGCCGCATCAAGTGTGTGGATCCAATAGAGGGGGTGTATTAAAAGGGTGGGAGCGAGGAATCAGGGGTTTCAGATAATTTCTTATCCGAGAGATCCGCGGTTGACTCCTGACAATTCTGACGGTACCGAAATGATGTCTGCACTGAGCGATCAATCTAAGAGGGTGGACACAGGAGTCAGCAGTGTCAAGTCAAGCGCTGTTGTCTGTGCAATGTTGGTGCTGGTTGAATATGAAGTTAAATATAATCCGAGTGGTAATGTGTATGTGTGTTTTGTGCCTGACATGCAGGCCCGGGAGATGCCGGTGTGATGGCGGCTGATTCGCCGCCTGTGAAGCGTTCGGTTGAACAACCCGGCCAGTGTTCTAGTCCATGTCCTCAACGACCCCTCCGTGGCCCTCGCTCTACAACCCGGGCCTAGAGATTCTCCATATTGACCACCACCTCCCAAGGCAACCCGGGGGAGCCTATCTTGACCATGCAGTAGGCGAGTCCCCCACATGTCTACCTTCGAACAGACCGTTTGACCGCCGTTCAGATATATTCTGCTTTACCTTCTACTGGACACTCGCCTTCTATACGCCCATGTTTTTCCTCTGTGGTTTCTACGCATTCCTCAATTATACTTTCCCACCACATCGTTTCGCGCCTCACTTGCAATCTCCTTCCCCTGCCCATGATCACGAACTCAGCCACGGTCACCTAATGCCCGATAATGGTGGTGGGACGTATACACCCCTGCAAGCCCTCCATTCTCCCAACAGTCCGCGGTCTCAGGCTGCTTTCCGGAGATCAACAGCACCAACTCCCAAAAAGAACGAACAGCGTTCGAGGATCGCGTTTGCGCTTTTGGTATTACTGGTCTTCCTGGCTCTGGGTGTCGCAGGGGCTGTTGTAGGCTCTGCCGTTCTGAGCTTTGTGGTCATGGGTCTGTATCGGGCAGCCAATTTTAACATGTCAACGTAGGACCAGTTTGATATCATACTCCACACATTCGGCTCATCATTCTTAGCTGGATCCCATTCTTGCTGGCCGTGATCCAAGTCCTCGTGGGCTTGCTAAGGTACATGACACGACATCCTTCTGATGATTCATGCGCCTTACATCTCTCTCTTCCAGCGTTTGGCCTTCTGTCATTGAGATCATCTAATCCAGCAGATTTCCCTTCCTCGCCGTATTAGTCCACATGGCCTGTACCACCTCCGACTTCGCTGTCAAACCCTGGACGCCATCCTATTCCGATTCCTGGAAGTCCCATCTTGCTGCCACCAGTCGCACCTCCTTTGCCATCCTGGGGTTCAGCAGACACCAGCTCGCCTAATCCTCGCCTCTCTGATGCGATCGGCGGCCGCCTAGACATCGACCGACTGCTTCCTGTCAGCAAAGAGATCTTTCGCGGCTGTTTTGAACCTCCAAATAGGCGTGGCTGTTTAACCAATGGCGAACCCAACAGTGACCGAAACAACTTCAAGCCCCTATGTCTCCTCTTTAGGCATTGATGGCATTTCCGGCTAAAATGCCATCCCGACCAAAGCGTAGCCGGGTGCTAGTGTACCTGTAGACCTTGTGAGGCTATGTCTGACAATATTTAGCATRGGTTGGGCCACCCACGCCTGCCGTGCAATACCCGTCATCAGCGCGCCGTTGGTCATTACCTGGTCATTGTTTGGTCATTGTTCGCTGGTAAAGCACCACCCAATTCTTTTTCTATGGTGTCTGGGAATATCTTTGAGTTGAACTGCAGGAGCCGAATCCCATGTCAGGCTGTCTTTAGTTGCAGTGGCCCCAAAAATTTTGCCGCCTCAAACTCGGGCGTAGAAATCCCCCCCTCAAAAATGTGGAATTGATGTATTTGGCTTAAGGATTAGCTCAAAAAAAATGTTTATTGGTGCTAGCACCTGTCCTAGTGCAGCCATGTCAGCCAACTAATGTGGCCACCTCGCAAATGTCTTTGTAACGCACCAGGGCTGAAAATCAGCCACGAGAATCCTTATACACTTTGAGTGATTTACGAGGGTCGGTGGAAGGGCAAAGTCACGGGACAGTACACTATATTTATGTTGCATTTTGTCGACAATGTCAGTGTTTTTTCGCCAAGTAATCTGTAGTGGCAGTATGGCTGCAAGGACGACAAGTCTGCTCCGCTGTCAAACCAACTCCGCTAGGCCATCATAGCTCTCGCATCCTCTACACACACTCTCCTGAGGACAAGGTTACTTGCGTCCAGAATGAGATGAGATGACCGGAAAGCCTCATCACTCAATTGCACGAGAAATGAGAGGAGAGCGGCGCTGCGATAAAGACTCGATGTGATCTAGGCGACGGCAAGGGTGCTTTCCAGAGGTTTTATTCGCCATCTTCCAGCCTACATGCCCTCTACCAGTGTTATTGGAACGTAGGATTTACGAGGCACCCGACCGCAAAATTCAAGTTGATAGTACGAGGACTCTTTTTCCAAATGGACATGGCCACTGTTTCGTTCCACTGGCATCAAATTGCACCAGGTGCTTATCAGCTGTGGCCATCCGTTGGTTTTCGAACGAATGGAGCGACGATCGAAGGCGATGCATCTCTTCTAAGGCTCCATTCTAACAATTCGGGCGAACTTCCTCTTACCCTCAGTTTTTCTGGGCTCCTATCCAACTGTGACGACTCTTACATGGATCCAACCGCCTCCCAAGGTTACTTCGAGGATAATTTGCCCCGCGCCCATAGACCCTACCAACCGACGCTTGCACAGAATTACTCGTCCAGTGTCCCAACCTGGTTGTATTCACCTGCACGAACCCTGACAGGCTTATGACAGACTATTCTTGCCATATCCCGCAGTTCTGAAGAACCTGTGGGTGTTCAAGTAGACTCGTGCGCAAGATAAATTCAATTCTGTGCTACTAAATGCATTCGCCTCCTCTCACTCGAGACCCTCAGTTAACTCAACAACACCCACCCCTGCTACAGTCCCGAAGTATTGGAGAATTTGTTCAGTGGTTGTCTTCAATGTCCTCTTCGTTGGAGGTTCTTGGTACTCATGTATGGTGGTTATGGTCACCTCGACGACCTCCCCTTTTTTTCCCCGACAATTTAACTGTGCAAAAGCTGCGGCTTGTCTACTGTCACAAAACATTCCTCCTCAAGGCCCTTCGTAAAATCACACTCATTATGGGATGGTCAACAATTGGTCAACTGGGATGTTTGAGTYGTTGTGTGATTGSTTTCATGATTCCATTGCAGGGTTGTAAGTTCACGCTCCGTATYTCGATCCCATGCTCGTTTGGAGAGCACTCGGTAGAGAAGAAGGAAATAAGCAATCGTCTATATGGAGTTTTGATTATCGTCTGCTACTGGCCAGCAAGTGTTTTCTTGTACGCACATCGATGTGGTCACCCACTGCAATGAACACAAGTTCAGCTGGCCTCTCAATGTCCAACACCGCAGCTGAGACAGCAGTGCCCAAGGAGACAACTGCTGCAAGAGCATAGGACTCGATAAGCATTGTCACGGTGCTTGCATAGTCAGCGGATGGCTGAGACAGAGTTCCGCCTGAAATTTTGATGGAGTGTGATCATAGGGTGTGTGCATATGGTTGGATGATCCCACTTACGCGTCAGCCGGGAAACACGTCGACGAATAAGAATTATGCGACCCGCGATGAGGGAAAAGGCTAGGAGAGGGATAGCTGTACCAAATACCGTTTCTACGATCCTTAAGGTGTTGAGCGTTGGTGAGACTGGAGCTAGCGTTACATAAATGACGAGTGCTACATCTCAGGTGAGTTCAACATGATCAACGACGACAGCGGTATATTTTGCAGCTAACCGTTATAAATCAAATAGCAGGAAGTGAGTAACGAAATCAAGTAGATAACATAGGGCGATGTTGACCAGATGACCCATACACGCCAGGCCTGCAGGTTTCGCCAAGTCTTGGAGGTCAACAATGGGTTTGTCCACCCGAAATATCGTGACCTCACCTCCGTAGCAATAATCAGGGTATTGTACACCACGGCGGCACAGATATTTAGTACTGCAGTTGCTGTCCGTTGTTCGAAGATGGTGTCCTGGTATAATGTAGGACCCCTCAGTGCGTCGTTGTGGTCAAGATATGCCAAAACATTAATCTGATTGACAGTGCCGAGGGCTATGGATGAGGACAGCACGAGGAAAAAGGAGTGGCAAGACAAAATAATCGTCCGTTTTGATCGATCTCCTTTCTGGAAATCCTTGTATAGCATTTGCAAGCACAGGCAATATAGTGTAAAGCCAAGCCCGAAAAATGTGYCCTGTATGGTTGTCGCACTAACCAGGTCAATAGCTTTGAGCCGGTGGATCGCTGCAATTAATTCAGCTGGATCCATGGTGGTTGAGTCAAAAGAGGAAGGAAAGAATCGCGAATGCAGTCAGCTGGAGAATGAAATTCCTTTAAGAGATCCTGGACAATAAAGATGATGAGCGAACTGCATGCCCACCATCTTTGATCAAGATGCTGAAATGTAGTGCAAAGTGTGTATGATGGAAYGTCGATTCTGGGGAAATTGGATCCAGTAGTACGTTTACTAACACTGYTTTTGTAACAAAAATCAATGATCGTGCATGAATCTTGATGACGGTGTTGTAATAATAACACTCCAAATCAACCACTCATCCGAGCGGAATCAACATAAACTGTGCAACTTGAAAGAGACCAAGGAATTGAGGTATGCGGGCGATGGAGGTGTCAAGCGGAACGCGTCGCTCGTCACCCAAAAGAAAATACCATGTCAACAAATGTTCGAGTCTCAACAAATTTGTCGTCAAGTGCGCATACGACGAGGTGGATGTATGTCAAGGTACGCCGTGCGTCARTGCCCTCTTCGGGAGGAGACTGAGGGAGAGCGCTAGTGACGTTGTTAGGTTGAAGTTTACTTTGTTTACTTTCGAATACATGGTAGGGGATGAAGCACAGCTAGAGATAATCGAGCAACATATATATTCGCGTATGTTGACTCTATTCTCGTATTTCTCACTGCCAGGCAATGCTTTTGCATCCCGCCCTATTGGGTTCGGATCGGATGGTTCACAGTGACTTTAGTTTTACGTTGAGATGCGACCGAAGTCGGCCCATGTGTGTTTATTCGCAGAGTATCCTTTCTCTTCATGCACCCGCAAGTGTTATTAGAGTGTCGTATCAGCGGGGAGGGGTTGATTGGGTAGGTTGGTGAAGACGGTAGTGGTCCAGACACGAGAATTTCCGTGGCTGCTATGCGCATGGCGTAGAGTCGAGTTATCAGCAATTGATGATCATCCAAGTTGGTTCAGGTACGGCAGGCCATCATGTCGGAGTTGGGGTAGAGAGAGAAAGAAGATAGAGGATGAGAAAATAGCTCTCAAAATAACTCTTTCAGACTAAAAGAATTGCTCCTTGTTGTTACAAAATTGACGTCCTCGTGCATGGTTCTCGACAGGAAGATGTGCATATTTCAAACTCAGGATYCACGGTTCGTCGAGTTTAGATAGGATCATTACCCATATATTCCCGTAAGAGGGCCTCGACATCCCTTCCTTGGCGAGGGGTCAATTTGCACGGGAAAGGCAAAGGTTCACTAAATATGCAAAGAYTATCCATCAGAACGGGAGCAGAAAAAATGAAGCAATGCTCCGCCAGTACTCACGAAACAAGAGAGGATGATGAATACTGAGGCATGACCTCGATGGGTTTACCATCAACGTCGTGTTCTAAGGAGATATCAAAGAGATGCAAGATAGAAGCCGCAGCGATATACAAGGCGGATTTTCCTATATGTGCTCCAGGACAGATTCTGTTGAAAAACTCGAGCCCTCCTCCTCCACCAAGGGTCAATATTGGCACTTACCGCCTCCCGAAACCAAAGGTAGCAACTGTCTCTGGGTCAATGATATCATCCCGTATAGTCCCGTCATGTCGAATAAATCTTTCGGGTTTGAAGCTCGTGGGTTCCGGGAAGACACTGTCATTATGAAGTATTGCACTATCGTTGAGAAGCTTAGTTAGCTTCATTTCCACCAAATATACTGTAAACCCGGTGCTCACTGGTTATTGGCCATTACCGTGCAATCTTTCGGGATATAGTACCCCATGTACGCGTCCTCTTCAGTTGTTGTGTGAGGCATCCCCAATGGCACGATGGGATTCCATCTATACTCATGGTTTTTATACGGGTGTGATGCTGATGTGACTGGGTTCAACAAACCTAAAAACCTCTTTTACAATGGCTGAAAGGTATGTAAGGTGCGGAATATCGGAAGTATCGGGGAGGCGATCGGAGCCAACGATCGAGTCTAATTCTTGCTGAGCCTTTATCTGTACATCGGGACGTATGAGCATAGCAAGGATAAATGTCATCAGAGATGCAACACTTGTTTCTTGCATAGCTAACATGTTTTATTGGTAGTGAGTTGGTGTAACCGCACTTGGAGCCTCGGAGAGGCAATTACGACTAACCTCCGAAAATTTGTGAGGCCGCTTGTTTGAGGTAACGAGCCTGAAGCTCRAAATCGTCCTGGTGACGTTGCTCCAGTTCCTCCAGAGTGTCTGCAACAAATGACATCTTGGCCGTCCCATCTTTCTGCATTCTCAGTGAGTGCGCTAACGAAAACCTGACCAAAAAAGCGGCTAAACCATACCATTGTCTTCACTGTGCTTTGGTAGGGTTCGTCCATCAATTGATCCAACTTTTTTCGTATTGTCCTTGCCTTCCTCTTGAAACCCGCTCCCGGCACCCACTCGGGAACATATTTAAGGGGACGTATGATGTTGACTAAGTACTTGCCAGGGCTTCCAGCTTCAGCCATATTCGCAAACCCTTGTTCTGCAGACTGCACAAGGGGATCGTGCTGCCGTTCAACGGGTAGTCCATACGTGATCGATGTCGAAAATCCTCCGAGACAGCTGTAGGCGAACCGGCATGTGAGATGTGTTATACGCGAAGGAGAAACAGATTTACTTTCGGACGTGGTCGTGAAGTTTATGAGGAGAGGTGAGCAGGTTTGATAACAAGCCCTTGCGAACRAATTCTAGCGCCCTTTCCTGCACCCGCGATATGTATTTCTCGGAGAAATACTGCTGAAATATTCGACGATGAATTCGCCACTCGTCTCCGTATGGCATAAAACCAAACATATTGTCGATTCCAATACTGGAAGCATTGTGAAGAACGTACGGTCAAAATTACTGAACTTGGGCGACGTACACTTCCTTTAGCATGGGAAAACTCGGTCTGAAGAGTGTGTCAGTTACAAAGTCCGTGAAAGGCATTCCATATCAAGGTACTTAACCCACCGACTTGAATAGAGCGCCGACCGCTTCTCGAATAGCTCTTGTGCCATGGTAAGATCATTTATGATAACAACAGATGCTCCAAAAGATTCGAGGTACAAGATTTTAGTTCCTTTGATGGGTCAATACGCTTGATTGAATTTAGTTATTGGCTCAACACTTACCAAGCCTTGCTCCAAGGTTCTTGTAGAATTTCCACTGGTATGTCAATGGAATCATAAATGCGTTCCCGACAATCGGCCAGCGCGCAGGGCCGGGTGGATATGGAAGCAGCTTTCGCTTCCGATATCGATAAGCTAGGTGCACCAAGACACAGACGGCCAAGAAGAGGAAGTCCCGGGTACCCAAGTGCAACATGATCAAAGTAGGGGTAAAACACAGAAGCCCTGACCATCCGCCTTATAAACAGAAGCAGGGGCCCATTTGTGTGTATTTCTGGTATGGTATTCTGCGGTGAGAGGAGGTTTTTGTTTTTTTCCTGGTCCATTGCTTCTGTCCCGTGCATGGTATAAAATATCCCCGTTCGACTGATAATTCGGAGAAAGAGAAGGCGCCAGTGTTCGATTTCCTGGGACGTTTGTATCCTGATCCAGTCATCGTCCGTCGTAGCATCGTACAAACGCCGTCCGTGTATGTCCAATTTCGGACACATGTGCACACGGTTTTTCTTTACAGTAACCTCGAGTCACTAGGCTGCAATGAGAAGACGCAAACAAACACAAGCTTATTTTTACCATCTCCCACATGGACCCTCTAGCAGGCATAGACGAAACTTCTTCTGAAGAYGAAACCGCCTCCCAGACCACAGAAGACGAGCTTCCCGAAAACCACCCTCCACCCATCCCAGCCGCCGCCGTTCCACACCCTCCACCACCACAAGCTCAAGCTCAACCACCTCCAACCACAGCAGCTGCTCGCCACAGACCAAATTACCAACTACGACACACTCTCAACGGACACACCAAGTCAATCTCAGCCGTCAAATTCAGTCCCGATGGGAGCCTTCTTGCATCTTGCGGTAAAGACATGTTCTGTGTGATCTAAAGTTCTCCATCACTTACTCGTTTTTTTTTTTTTGTGATTCTCGTAGGCGCAGAGAAAGTGGTCAAGATATGGAACCCAGAAACCGGAGTGTTCATACGCAATCTAAGTGGACACACTCAGGGCTTGTCGGATATCGCATGGTCTTCGGACAGCGTTTTTTTGGCATCTGCMTCGGACGATATGACGATTCGGATATGGAATGTCGAACTAGTATGTCAAGCCCCCCTTCCCTTCTGCTTCTTCCACTCTCTCTAAATCATCGCCTCGTAGGGCTTGACACAAAAGGTCTTGAAAGGCCATACGAAATGGGTCTTTTGTCTCAACTACAACACTGCTTCAAATCTMCTAGTATCAGGAGGTTGTGAGGGCGATGTACGAATATGGAACGTTGCAAGAGGTACGCYCCTTCATCTCGCAGAAAACATAACCCATAACCTAATGAAATCGCACATAGGCAAATGCATGAGAACGCTGCACGCCCACCTGGACTACGTCACAGCAGTACACTTCAATCGCGATGCCACTCTAATAGTCTCCTGTGCTCTGGACGGGCTCATGTGAAGGTCCCACCACTAACTCACCAACATTACCGCCGCTCACATTTCCCCGTTAACTTTTTTTTTCTTTCCAGTCGTATCTGGAACACAGCCGACGGTCAATGTCTCAAAACCCTCGCAGAAGGTCACGACGCCATCTGGTAAAAAAAACCTCAATCTCTCCCCTCAACAATCAAATCTCACTTGCTCCCCTCCCCTTTTTTAGCCAACAAGTCCAATTCTCACCCAACTCAAAATACATCCTCTCAACCGCACACGACAGCGCCATCCGCCTCTGGGACTACCAAACCACACGATGCCTCAAGACCTACGTCGGTCACGTCAACAACAAGTACTGTATATCCGCGTGCTTTAGCGTCACAGGCGGTAAATGGATCATAGCCGGAAGCGAGGATCATAAAACGTACATTTGGGAYCTACAGACGAGGGGTATTGTGCAGGTTCTGGAAGGACATACTGGTGAGTCCTTTATCTGGGGAGTGGACTTCTTTTTTTTTGTTCTTTTAGGCTAATGGATGGTTTGATGTTGTATAGATGTTGTCGTTGCTGTAGCGGTGATTGAATATTCCGTATCGTCCGATATATTACGCTAATGTTCTTTTTTTCTCATCCAAAGACGCATCCCATCGAAAGTATGATTGCCACTGGGTCCATCGATTCCGATCTCTCTATTCGAATCTGGTACGACAACGGCCCATGAACTTGTGTGCCAAAAGATCATATAAATACTTATCCTGTGTATTTTCCACCTTTTTGTATTTTTACTCTTGCGCATCGTTGACATGAATTACTATGTTTGCGGAAAAAAAAATTCATAGCGATATTATTACACTGTCAAAACGAACACTCGTACTTCATATCCAATCGTTCCAATAGCAGAAACTCTCTATCCCTGCATCAGTTCTCTACCTTTACCATCCTACTTGAGCGGTTCCGCCGTACGCAAATCTATCCCCACACAAAAAAAAGCGCAATCAACAACCATCCAAGCTCAACTCCAAAAAGAGAAAAACTCACGCTTCGCAACCTCCTTATCCGCCTCCGTCAACCCAGAATCATGAGCCTCAAGGAACGCATCCACCTCATCCAAAACCTCATCATCCCCACCCGCATCCTCAAACTCATCCTCATCCTCCTCATCCTCATCCTGCGCATCATCAATCGCAAACGGCGTCCGCTCCATCACAGCCGCATTCACCGCCGCCCTAAGCATAGGCATCGCCGACGATAAACTATCACTCTCCGGTACATCCGGTAACATCTTGCTGCCACTTGTACTACTCCTAGAGTCGGTCGTCGCCGGTATATTGTTGCTGCTGCTGCCGACGGTGAGACTGGACGTGGATTTAATAGATCCTGTAGTATTCCCTATCGTCGTCGTCGTCGTTGTAGTTGTATCACTAGACCCAAGACTCGATTTCGACGCCGACTTGCGCATAGAAGGCGTAAGYAACGACTCGCGCGCCTTGGGTTCTTCAAGCTTAGTATACCGCCCAATCGAGGGTTTATGAATGACCTAGCCATCACCATCATAAGTAATTCCAAGACAAAAAGAAAGCCAGCTAGCCCACATACATGATGCTTCCCAATCGTCTTCCCCAACTCATCCGTAAACAGATTAAACATCTTTTTATTGCTATCCGTAGCAATYGAAGACCACAGGTCACCCAAAAATCCACTGCTCGAAATCGGCAACTCCATCTCTGGTAGAGGCTGTAACCKCAACGAGGCAGACAAGTCCGTTTCAAAGAAAGATTCGAGGATCTCGTCGGCTAGGACTACCATGCGGAAACTGGTCACGAAGTATGAGTAATCATGGTCATATACAGGGAGAGCCATGAAACGAACGTTGCAAGGTTGAGATAAGGTTGATTCGATTCGATGGGTGGTGGAGATTGCGGTTCTTCACCCTCTTTTGTTTCAGGTCGAGGAAGCAATGCATCACCATACTCAAAGGCGTTGGTCATAAACCGGCTGACAGCTCCCAGATAAGCGTCACCAACTTCATACCGGAAGATGAACTAGTAAACCGCGTCAAAGTTTAGAATTGGGTAATAGTTGAAGAAAAACCCCCACCAAAAACGTCTCGGACAAAGTCAACACCTCATCCTTTGTCAAATGCCCATCCTTGTTCTTATCATGCAAATTGAAGAACCACTCAATGTTATCCATCAAATCATTAAACATAACCCCATCCAAACCTGATACAAGGTCCTGCAAATCRCACAATTCAAAAAAACAAAACACAAAGCACAAAATCGSGTACGACTYACCTGGAACGACAATGCACCCCGATGAGACGTATCCCAGAAATAGAACAGCCTGTCRATAAACTCATGTTCTGCCACCTCGCGGTCAATCCTCTGCTGAAACCCATTCATCACAATCTTCTCATCTCTCGCCCACGTCGCAATCTCACTCAAAAACTGCCGGAACGTCTTCAGACCAATCCTTGTCTCGGGTTTCTCCTCTCCTTTGTCTTGCGTCGTGATCAACGTCGGCGGAGGAACCGCCACTGGTGGTGGCGGTGCAAGGCACATCGCCTTGTAGAGCGCGTCGTAGATAAGCCCCGCYTGYTCTTTRGTAAATTGCCCAAGTGACTTGAGGTTGCGGATCGCGGAACGTTTAGCGAAGCTTTCAATACTATGAATGATTTCGCTGCGGTAGCGCTTGCGCTCAGATTGAATAGTTTCATCGGTGATAACCGCAAACTCGCGAAAAGAGACAAGGAGAAGCTCTTGGAATCGAGTGATGGCGCGAGCGCGGGGGTCGCTCGAGTCGGGGTGGGCCGAACCTCCTAGAGATGCAAAATAATCTCGCATGAGACTGAACACTTATTAGCCAAAAAAAAGAAAACAGTCAGGAACCGAAACGAACTTGAGGAATTGCCCGTCGTCTTGAATCTGCAACAGCTGCGCCCCGTTTATCTTCAAAACAGCTGGACCAAATTTTAATCCCCATGATAATCCTGCATACGATACACGAACCTAAGCTTTATCAAAATATCAGTGTCAAGTTGAAAAAGCAACATGATAAAACACGCACCCCACTTGGAAAAGAACTTTGGGACCCATGCAAAAGAAACAGTCCACTATCCGGAATGCAAAGACCATCGGCATACTGTTAATGAATCTGGGGAGGGTTGAGTAAAYGACAGYCTATTGGGGGAACTGTCTTACAGGCTGAGGAACCAGGGCAGGGACGCGACAGATAGCTGAACATCGACAGTTTGGAAGTGGTCGTGAATCATGGGTAGACACCTATGCACTAGGGCTTCGAATACACGCTGGTCCAACAGAGTGCCATGCATGGAGGGACTGGAGGTGGGTAAGTGCCAACCTTTTTCACATTTGATATGGAATACTTACGAGTAGTATCCTGGGAGTAAACGGTCGCAAAGGACTTCAAGGAGCCAAAAGGCTTGTTCCTCCGACATATAGCTAATAACAGCACGCGTAAGCACAGATYCCGGAACCAAGAGTGTGCACCATACATGAGAATAGCGGCTGCAAGAATATTCATGGCCTGAAACCATGGTTACTGAGAGCCTCAACCCACTCAAACTCGAGAATTTACCTGGCAGTACCCCAATTCCGGGTTTTTRAACGAATAGGCCTGCAAAACGCGACGCAAGGCAGAAATACCTTCCTCCGACTGGTACCCAGCATATTCTGGCAAACTCCTGTGAAGATCCTTTTCAATATCTTCYGTACTCGTACTTGTCCGTCCCTTGTAGTCTTGGAGTAGACGCTCATARAACCCAGGATTGGCATAGCGAAGRTATAATGAACCYGAGAGAGTCTCCCACATCTCCCCGCGCAGCCTGTTTGGCAGTCCTACCTGCACCAGTCGCGTGCATTGAGGGTATCGGAGGAGAGTTAGATTGCGACCGTGACCTGTGGGTGGTTATTCCGCGTCAGGACGAGTGGCGACGGGGGGAGGTTGAGGGAATGCTTTACTTTTCAAGTAAGCTGTCCATAACTTTAGCTTTGAATTCTCGCGTAGCCTTGGGGAGGAATGATGAGCGGGTCTCATGGATAAGCGAGTAACAGACCACACATACTTCTTGGGGTCACCCGGGAATTTGAATTTCAAACCAAGTCCGCCATGGTAAGATACCTCGGCATCGGAGGTAGCGTCTCTCTCCACAAGCGCGCTGCCAGCCCCTTCGCCGTCTGCAGCAGACGGTTCCACAATAAGACTTTCAGAGAAACATGTTTTCACGAAACCCTTGACGACTTTCATCTGGCCCTTCTGAAGTTCAATCTTCAAAGCATCCCGGAGCAGGCTGCAGAACAAGTCTGCGGTTGGGCGCAGAGATGTTAGTTGAACGATCTACTCGGGGGGGACGTTAAGCTCCAACCCCGCAAACCGGAAGCGAGAGCACCCACAATCTTCATACCGTGCCATGTGAGGAGACTAAGGGCATAGATGCCCGCTCGTGCATTGAGACGCTCGACTCTCCTAATGGTGGAAAGAGGTATCGTGAAGCGGACAGATCTCCTGTCCAGCGACGCAAAAGCGAGAAACGGGGCAATGATATACAACTTTCCCGCCTAGACGGGACGTTAAGCGGTGTCTCCTGAAACGCATCACAGCAGATGAAAGACACGGACATACGAATCCTCAACATTCTGCTCTCCRAGRCTCAGGACGGCGTTGATYTCCATCTTGTCGACATCCTGAGCACCGCCGCCGCCGTCGCCATCGTTGCTGGCGGTGGTGGGAGTGGTGGCCTGGGGAACGGCGGTGGCGGCGGCGTGGGGATGGATGGAGAAGAAGAGCTGGGTGAGCTGGTCCTTTGTTGGCTCCTTGAAGTTGCGGAGGGCGGTGGAGATGGTGGCCATGACGCGTTCGTGGCCGACCAAAAACAAAGTGGAATCGTTGGATGCAAGAACGCCCCCGAGGCCCAACTTGATCCTGCCCGTATTTGGCATTTTCTCCTCCTGATGTCCTCCGGGCGCGAGTTTCCAAACATCTACAGGCCCACAGGCAGCCAGTCTGCAGACAGACTCGCCTTTTTYCACATCCTCGAACGTCTCAAGGTTCCTTTCCCTTGCCTGCCTCTGAGCTACAGTCTGACTCACATGAATTGGCCCATCAGACACAGAAGAGAACCGGATGGCTCAACAACAACGTCAGTCCATTTTCCTCATTTCACCCACCAATCCTCAACTGAATCAGCCCTGTAGATCCCAGACGCAGAAAGGCACGCRGGCGTTGCAATCCTTCTCAGCGCCAACCCATAACTTAATTATCCTCTAGCATTGCCGACCACATGTACCGCATGGCCATCCTCGCCATGTGCACCTCGGACTCCTCTCTCGACATCTCAAAGCCAGTCTAATTGCTCTCTACCCAACACCTAGCTTACCTTTTTCTTTACAGATGCGTCATGATGTGTATCGTACACGATCTCGCAGAGGCCCAGGGCACGTCCTCCTAATCTATACATCACCGCCCCTAACACCTCTTACAGTGGGCGACATTGCACCCAGCGAAGGCATACCCAAGGAACAAAAGSAACGCCTCGAAGCAGAAGCAATGCACAATTTCGTCCATGACATGCTGCACAACTCTCCTGCAGCACAACAGATTGAAAGCTTGTGGCATGTACGTTCTCACTTCAACACTTGTCGTGATATCGAACCCCGATCGTGATTTCCTAGGAATACGAAGAGGGTGTAACCCATGAAGCGAGATTCGTCAAAGGTTAGGCAATGTAATTTCTGTCGCAACTTACAGAGTCGATAACACCCCACCCAGACCTAGACCGATTCGAGATGGCCTCACAAGGTAAATCATACCGAATATCCGACACTCTGCACACTCAATCAACCCAAACACATAGCCTTGGAATATGAAAAACGGCATCAGGCATCCCTCCAACCTTTCTTCGATAGCAGCCTACCCAAGATCAACCATCCCGAAGTCAAAGCCTGGGGAACAGACTTACTGGCCGAACGCCAGCAGCTCCAACAWCCCGCCCATTCCATAGATACGAACACAAACCAAATCTAGCGCTAAACAAAAAAAATACAAGCATTTATTCTCGATTCTAATGATGGAACAACCTCAACGAAGTATGCGCAAACACCATCCCATGCTCATCCGCCGCCTTGATACACTCCTCATCCATAACACTCCCACTCGGCGCCGCAAGRTACCGAACCCCACTCTTCCTCGCCCTATGCACATTATCCGGGAACGGGAAAAACGCATCACTCGAACACGCAACCCCATCCAACTTGCCCGCCCATTCCTTTTTTTGCCCCACACTCAACGGTAGCACAGCACCCTCAAACAAGCTCTCCCAATGCTCCTTCTCACCRCCCTCGAGCTCCTCACCACTCACATACAAATCAATGGCATTCGCCTTCTCCGCGCGCTTGATACCTTTCTTGAATGGCAAATTGATCACTTGCGGATGGTGACGAAGCCACCATAGGTCAGCCTTCCCACCCGCGAGGCGGGTACAGTGAATACGCGATTGTTGCCCTGCACCGATACCGATAATCGCACCACGGTAGGCRTATGCGACACTATTCGATTGGGTATATTTCAGCGCCAACGTGGCGACGATCAAATCGGTGACGGCTTGGGAAGGTAGCTAACCCGATGGGTAGGGGCATCTCTGCATTAGCTAACTCCCCAGTTTCGAATGAGGAGCTTTTGCTTACCTCCGTGTTCTTAGAGACAATGTTTCCGAAAAGCTTTGCATCAATCTTCGCGTCGTTCCGYTTTTGTTGCATGTAGACACCATAGACCTGCTTGGTCTCTACCTCGGGCGGAACGTAGTCGGGATCAATCTGCATCATCCCCTATCAGCATTTCTCTCTCTCTCTCAACCACAACAAGAAAAGGCTAATCGCACTTGAAGAACACAGTACTTCCCACCCTTCTTTTTGCTCAAGATGTCAAAAGCTTCAGGCGAGTATCCAGGAGCGATAATTCCATCAGAGACTTCACGGGAAATAATACGGGCGGTCGCAAGGTCGCAAGGTGCAGACAGGGCGACAAAGTCCCCAAAGGAAGACATRCGATCGGCACCTTTGTACGTAGCAGWATCAGATAATGCCCGAAAAWWAAAAMMCCRAACCTTATTGAACGYACGTACCGCGAGCGCGAGCGTAAGCCGTRGCGAGAGGGGTAAGAGGCTCCTTGAGGTCATCGACACCGTAGACCTTTTTCTCKGTCTCGTCGAGTTCGATGCCCACCGCGGCACCGGCGGGGGAAACATGTTTGAATGAGGCAGCAGCTGGAAGACCGAGCGCCTCCTGCAGCTCTTTTACCAGAGCATAAGAGTTGAGYGCATCKAGGAGGTTAATGTATCCAGGAGCGCCACAAAGAGCTAAATGAACACAATCAATATMCTGAGAGCAATAAACTCATAGATACAACTCACCTTTGAAGGGGAGCTTTCCCTCATCAACGAAAGCCTGGGCRGGRAYTTGATGTGGATTCGCACCATACCTCAAYGCRATCCTCTGTACCGGAGCAACCAATTTATCCTTGTCCAATCCCGCRGAAGCATACTGCTCCCTAAAATAACCACCGATCGCAGCGTCATACTTGGCCGTCTGCTCAAACGCCTTCAACGCCAATTTACTTCTCACACCCTGTCCAACATCMCCACTYCCCTTCTTCCATTCCTCCAAGAATTCCGCATAGTCAGCGGGATCAGAGAGGATGGACACACGGGCGTGRTTYTTGGCTGCTGCGCGGAGGAGTGTGACGCCTCCGATGTCGATTTCTTCGACTGCGTCGGCGAGGGTGCAGTTGGGTTTGGCAATGGTTTGGGTGAATGGGTAGAGGTTGCAGACTACGATGGAGATTGGGGAGATATTTTGGGCTGTGAGGTCRGCTTCRTCGGAGGGGATAGAACGTGCGAGGATTCCTGTACGAAGAAAGAATTTTAAGYGRACAGTCATTTTTGGAGAAATATAGRTTATAGAGTTCGTGCCTCCGTGAACGGCTGGGTGCARTGTCTTGACGCGCCCGCCTAGCATCTCAGGGGCCTTGGTGATATCAGACACATCTCTGAGGGAAAAAAGTAAATATATAAAATGATGAACTCCGACGCGCGCTCAGCTGGTAACTCACTGGATGGGAATGCCCGCATCTCTGATCTTCTTGGCCGTACCACCAGAGCCTAATAAGCGAACGCCAGAGTCCGACAGACCTTTAGCAAGCTCAATGAGGTTGGTTTTGTCGTATACAGATAAAAGTGCTGTACACCCCCCCTCACGTCAATTGTATCTTTTTGGGGAACATATGCGAAACACACACCTATGTGCTGGGACATGGCGGTTCTTTAGATGAAATCGATGGGGGGTRTTCTTTCTTTGGSTTGTGTGTAGATAAGATAAATTTGTGGCGCGTAAACTCCGACAAACATTAGCACCGCCTTTGCCCCGACTTCTGTGACAGATCCAAATTAAACATATCGACAATTCTTCTTGACCCTCGATGCCATCATTTACCCATTCTTTCCAGCTCGACCACCAACGCGCAAGCAGCTATTCGGCTTAAATGTCTTCCAGCGCGCCTTTCCACCTCAAGACTTACCACCTTGCATCCGGGCCACAGCAAATCCTCGCTTATTTAAAGGGCGGCCCTTCACCTTCCCGTATCGAACTCGGCATTAGCAAGTCTGAAATGCCCATGTAGTGCTCAAAGCTTCGTTCGGTCGTTTCTGCAGATTCTGTGAATCTTTCGCTGGTATTTTCTTTCCTTCCCATTGGTTGTGTCCTAAAAAATTACCACACCARCGCTTTTCATATCCCTAACCTCACCTTTCTGGATTAGGGAGGGGCCTCCCTTTGTTCAAACCGTCGCAATTGGAAGCTCATAATCCCACTGTGGAGAAACCCTGCAACTCGCCCTCCCCCCGAGGACCCACAGGAGGAGAATTTGCTACATCCTACTCCACCGCCCAGTTATACCACATTACTATCGATGCTATGGAATGTTCTGCGGCCATAATGGGCACAGCGACTTCAGCACGCGTGCCGTCCAAGCCGACCACCGTCAAAACATCTCAAAGACCTTGAGGTAAGCCCGAGCRAAAAYGATTKGGCATCAAATAGRAAGGAACTTGTACAAAAACAATTGGCTGAACGAGGRGAATATCAGGTAACATCCCTGGACCATGCACTTCTGCTAACCGCCAGCCTGTTGATATGCTGCAGCGGTGTAAGCATTACACGTGTGCGCCAGCACCCATCTGTGGTGATTCTAATCGTGGCTCTTGCATTGTGGATTGGCACTTTCCGCGGTAATCATCCGAACACCTACCACAATGCCTCTTCGCGGACCCAATCGAATCGTTCCGGGCCGAAATAACAACGTGCCTCTTGGTTTGTGCTTTATGTGGGCCGCTCCATCTGCCACTTCCCCCTGTGTCGATCGGGGGACCTTTCGTTTCGGGGCTGCAACATCTTATTCAAGCTGATATCATGCAAAATTGAGGCTTAGCATGTTATCCTTGAAACTGTCACACTACCACTCTATATGATGGTCAAAGGCGCTACAATATTATTTTGCCGAATCTAGGTGTCAGCCATTACCTATCATCACAGATCCGGCAACCGCATTACCATCTTGTTACGCTATATGGATACCACGTGGGTAGTCTGTTATTATTTAAAAGCAAGAGCCACTTCCGTGCCGTAGATCATCCTTTGACCAATACCTCAACCTCTTCTGCCTTTCGCTCATATCAAATTCAAATGGACTCACACATCGCTTGCCCATTTTGTGGCCACGCACTGGGCAGTCCCGAGGAGCCCGTCACGCGCCCTATCGTCGATCCACCTTTTCCGTCGACCCAGCAGGAGGGGGCGGATTCTATACCTGCGCTGGCACAGGTCCACGGACTGACTRCCATGATCTATGCTCTCAACCGGCAACGTGCCGCTTTCTTACGAGGGATAAACTCCATCCGAGCATCGACAAGGCGTTTGCCACCCGAGATTTTATCCATCATTTTTCAATTCGCTGTTCCACCCATCGACTTCAGCGCCCGCGCACTCCTGACGGACACCCCGGAGTATGGCGTATACGCAGGCCGACGGGGGTTATGTATCCCCAATCGGTTCCAGCTCGTGATCGCAGCTGTCTCCTCMCACTGGCGGCAGATTGTTTGGTCGACGCCACAGCTCTGGACAACCCTCTCGATGGAGGTTTCTGAGACGGATGCTCTCARTAAAGGGGTCTTGTTAACTCTCTACTTCCAAAATGCTCGAAACCTGCCGATGGCCATCGATTTGGACTTCGCAAATCAATTAGGACAGTGGCGTCAGGCCGACCCGGAAACCTTTGCTCGATCAGTTGCCGTCTTGGACCCTATCAAAGTCTCCATCTTCATTCATAACGCCAGCAGGATACGCAGCCTGATTTTGAATGGCATCCCGCCCCAGTGGCTTCCTTTCATTGGCGAGCGCCTTTCCAGATGCGAAGAATTAACCCTGTGCTGGTCACCTAGAGGGGTCGGTTTTGGGGGAGATGGGCGCCCTATACTCAATCTTGCGGATCTTCCTTGTCTGCGTCGCGTTACGCTGCGCCGCGTATGGTTTCCGATCGCGCTTCCATGGTCAAGACTCACTGCTCTCTCGGTGGGCGAACTTACCACCAAGGCGTGTTTAGAGCTGYTGACAGGTTGTCCGAACTTGGTTCAATTTCGGAACATGGGTGATGGTGACTTTTATCTTGAGGCTGAAACGGGGGGAGTGCCTTCAATCCCSGACACTGTGGTACTTGAACATCTGGAGTTACTCGAGTGGCATGACAGCCATGGTCCATGGGCTCACGCATTCTTAAACCACTTTCGATTTCGCAAACTTCAGACATTAATTTGGTCCACTCCATTGTTCGGCCCCCCTGATATGGAGCTTGCGGAGCCATGGCTCGAGCTTGGAGAGTTTTTCTCCGCCTTACCGACCACGCTCAGCGCTTTTGAACTCGGATGTTGCGATTACTCCGCTCTGAACTTGGTAGTTCTCTTCAGAGGCATTGGTCACATCTCAAAACTTCGCATTGCTCAGGGTCACCATATTCGCAAAATCCTACAAATGATTGGGCTTCCGACYGCTGGGTGGATCTGGTGTGATGGGGTGAGGGTGCCAGCCGAGGGTCCGAAATTTTTGGCTTGCCTCGAAACATTTACGGTGGACACCTGTGAAGGTATCAGCTCGAAGATTATCGCGGATATGCTGGACACTCTTGAGGGAGCTAGAGGGATTACAAAACCATTTYGTCTCGAGTTACCACAGGATATCACTTGGGAAGACGCTGATTCGGAGCGGATCAGAGGGCTTTTGAGACGCGGTTTCGAGCTGGAGATCGTAGCGAACTCAGAGGTCTTGGATTTCATGGATACGGATACGTCCTCTGATCAGGAGGATATGACCCCTTGACTGTAGTCGGAGTAATCGTACATATTCAACTATGTACCATACATACAGTAGCTGATCCACAGATATCAATGCATTATAATTTGGCAACCAAAACCCCCCCACGAAAGAGCTCCTGCCAACTATTTCAGGGTGCCTATTTAGTAGCTATATTTTACATGGTGCAGAGGACCCATTTCGATCTCTTTCGTATTGCAAGGTCAGGCGAGCAGTTAGGCATGCGGGGCGTGTTTTGTACACACACTCAGCTTGCGAACAGCCTTCCACGCGCTACCAGCTGGGCTCTTCTGAAGGGTGAAGAGTTCCRTTTTATAATAGCGGCCCGCCACTGCCTCCAACACCGCGCGAGAGACCCACGGTATATACCTCCTAATCAACCAAATGGCTTCCACACACCTTGCCCTACCCACCCTGGAGAAACTCAGTAATTTCCGGCCGATGACAGGACTGGAAAAGCTTTCCACCATCGTTCATCTATAAGGCTATTTTTTGTCCCTGCCGTTCTTTTTCGTCGCGCTCTGCGGTTTCGTCATAGTCACACTTTCACAGTTACGATAGCAATGTACTCCATTGAAAACAAACTCAATTGATGTATCAATATAACCGATTCCTCGTCAAGTCCCAAAAAAAAAACCCCACAAAGATATATATACGCAAGMATCCTCATCGTCCAAACACCAAAAGCCCAGCATCCTAATCCACTCACACCGTAGAACTAACAACAGCCGCTTCCGCCTTCCCCTCCCACCCCTGTAAAACCCCTTTCTTCACATCCTCAACCCTCTCAAAAAACTCTGGCCTAAGGTACCCCTTCTCATCGCCCGCAGTAAGCACAACACCATTATCCGACAACTCAAACTTGATCCCAGCATCAAGTGCTTTCTGCACATTAATAAATATAAGTATCTGCGAGGACCTGCGCATTCCTGTGACGGAACATCATGTATTGAATCAATAAATGAAAAAAGCCAATGGAGGGGGGGGGGCGGGGAGCAGACGCACCGCTAACAACATTATTCCCATCAACGTCCTGCGCCAGATGGACATGATTCCTCTTCATTGGTGATAGCCCCTCATTCTGAATGAATTGCCAAGCCCTGTGTGTTGTCCCATGCACAGCGATCCCGCTCGGAATATCCGCGACGCTCGTAATCGGTTTAAGCTCCAGCTCCACGGCCTATCCCAACATTGTCATTAAAAAGCTAAAACTCAAATGACGAACACGAAGAGAATGGGGGGTAGAGGAGAAGGGATCGCTCACCTTAATAGTGTGCCCTTGGTTCGCCTTGATCAGCCATACCACACGATTCTCCTCAACAGCAGAAGGAACAGCAACAACGTTGGTAGCGGTGGTGATGGCGGCAGCAGTGGCAGCACTCGAGGAAGGAGAACCCGCAACAACCACCTCATCCGGTCGCTCACACAGCAGCGTAAACCGTTGCTTCGAATCAGCTTTCACGATCTCCTGCAATTTTTCCAGCGTCAGCCCCAGGGGTTTCATCCGTCCATTCCTAGCCTATCCCCATATGCGAACAAATCATCAGTAACGAAAAAAAAGAAAAAAAGAAAAAGGGGAACACCCCCCTCACCAAATCATCAACCCGCACAAACCCATCTCTCCGCATCTCCAACCCCTCCGCTTCAGCCGCATGTCTCAACAACCACGACAACGTCTTGGACAACCGTACATCAGGCGAGTCCTTACCAAGTCCACGTAGCTTACTACCGCTCTGCCCATCCTGTTTCGCACCCGGACTCTGCTGTTGTCTCTGTTCCGCTCTTGCTCTTGGCGCCTTCGTCGGACCGCGACCTCTCTTGGGCTGGGATCCAGGACTCGCGTCGGGTCGGTTTTGTTGTTGTTCAGCCATCCTGAGTCGTTTCCAGGGACTTGCGATCTTTGGACCTCTTGTATGATTTCTGATTTGAAGTGCCGGGAAGATCGGGAGGGGTTGACGGCAGGTTTGTTTAAGAAGGCCTCCAAGGCAGAGCCGAGTCAGATAGGCCGTAGTGACCGTTGTGAATGATGTGTCCCTGACTCACTTTCCGGGCAGATAAGGTAGATCACTCGCAAAACCCACTGTATCACATGACTGTGATTATTTGTTACATGTCCTAAGTATCTCGTCGGTGTCATCTACTCATGAAATGTAGTAAACCATGATGCTGAAYATATGCTTTGCTGTGAATTGTATAATGCAAAAATAGTTAAGCCATCTCCTCTGCAAGTAGATTTTCTGGGATACTCCTGTGTCCCCAGTACATTTTGGTGGCCCAAGCTGCTTGCCGGCCATTCAGGCCCAGTTGATAAGGCCAACGCCAACAACAGTGATGAAATGGTTGGTTCCTCATCAGAAACCACATGAGTTAAAGGGCTATTTGGTTGTAGTGATGGCTTGGATGCGAAGCTGCCTTGCTGTGAAGATGCATGGTGAGTTTTAGTGTAGTTTGTGGCCTTGTAACGACTTACAGTGGCGTCCAAATATATTGCACCATCACATGACCAAACAAACAAATCTCTCTAGTTCTTCGAGATTGAGATCATTTCATTTGTAAAGTACTTTCACAGAAAGCCTATCATACATGTAATCTATACAAAGTAACATAATGGCACTACAAGGAGAAATGAAAGCATAAATTGATGAAGAGCGCAAACAGGGTGGTGCAATACTTTTGGACATCACCTATCAAGGGATAAGATCAGGGTATTGCGAGACGAAAACAAAAGCATTCACCCCAAAACAAGTTAGTACTTGGTATTTCCACCCCTGGCTTTAATTACTGCCTGAACGCGACGAGGCATACTCTCGAAAAGAGTATCTAATGACTCCTGAGATATACCCTCCCATTCCTCCTGAAGAGCAGTCCACATCTCCTCCCGGTTGCAAGGGAGGACAGTACGAGCACGTAAAAGTCGATCCAATTGGTCCCAGACATGCTCTATAATGTTCAAATCGGGGCTTGAGGCTGGCCAGTCCAAGCGGCGAATTCTTTTCTTCTTGAAAAAGTCTTCAGCCACCTTGGACCGGTGTTTCGGATCATTATCCTGTTGGNATATGCTTTGCTGTGAATTGTATAATGCAAAAATAGTTAAGCCATCTCCTCTGCAAGTAGATTTTCTGGGATACTCCTGTGTCCCCAGTACATTTTGGTGGCCCAAGCTGCTTGCCAGCCATTCAGGCCCAGTTGATAAGGCCAACGCCAACAACAGTGATGAAATGGTTGGTTCCTCATTAGAAACCACATGAGTTAAAGGGCTATTTGGTTGTAGTGATGGCTTGGATGCGAAGCTGCCTTGCTGTGAAGATGCATGGTGAGTTTTAGTGTAGTTTGTGGCCTTGTAACGACTTACACTACTTTTCCTTTTTCTTTTTGGTTTTCCATCATTCTTCTTCTGCTTTTTCACTGACCAGTGGCCAATATTATTGACTTTTTTTTTTCGCTTTTTCGCCATTTGCCATCGGAGGTGGTAGACTTCACAAATAGGCCTTATGACACGAGTTGATCGCATGCCTTGCARGGTCTTTTCCTCCAGCCTTCGAGACCTTATACCTCACTGTAATGGATGTAACCCATAAATCCAAAACCACAGAGCTGTGTATATTCCATTTATCTAGCAATATGGGTTTCAAATTTCTCATATATGTCCGTTTCAAAGCCCCATAAGCTTTTTCGACCCACTTTGTCTGCCAAATTGGCTCAATCGTCACCCTTTTGTCACGGTGGGTTCACGTGATTTAGTTCTTGCTGCGAGTGATCTACCTTAGCATATACATAGTAAACATAAACATATTCTTTACGTTACATAACAAATATTTTCATAGATAGATATCCAAATAATCAAATAACCGTTCACTTCAGACGTACTTCTGGAACCACTCAACAGCAGCCTTGAACGAGCCCTCCTTACCCGCTTTAACCTTGGGATCCTTCAAATCGCCGCGAACAGCAAATCCATGGTTGCAGCCCTCGAAATATTCCCTCTTGTACCCCGGTGCAAATTTACCTCCGCCCAAAAGCTTATCGGCAGTGGCTTGGGCTTCGGGAGGGAACTGTTGGTCGACAGTGCAGCTGTTTATGAGCAGAGGTGCTTTGGATTTCTCGATATAGTCCTACAGTAGTAAGCAAAAATCAGTTATGACCCATTATGCCATACATGCTTGCCGTGCGTACCTCGAGATCTTTAGGGATCTGGAGAAGGGATGGGTGGCTAACGACGGCAGCTTTGATGATGTTTTCGAATGCGAGATCAAAGACGTAGCGTCCTGCAGAGAAATCGATTTATCATCGCCTTCGTAGGGGAGCGTGGGAAGTCATTAACCCACCGCCAAAGCAATAACCAGTTGCGCCGAATTCTTTCACACCCTTGTCCTTCAGCCACTTGATGACTTTATCCAAAGAGGGTCGAGTTTTATCGGCCCCGTGGTTGGGGAACCAATCCATAATGTTGAAATCTGGCTATATCTAGATGTCAGATATGTCAGCCCAAAAACACCAAATTATGTCGCATACTTTTTCAAAGGCATCAGGAGGGAGAGGATCGTCATTAAAGTAGTCGGGCGCAACAGTCTATACTCATATCAGCCTGTGCACAAGGAACAGAAACACACAGAAACGCACATAGAAGCCATTGCGGGCAAAGTCATCAGCTAGGAGCTAACACCGGGTAAATATAACCGCAAATGGGGGGGCTGGAAAACGAATTACCTGGGAATTGATCAATTGAGGCCCGAAAACATCTGTAAGGAAGAGGATGGCCTTGTCCTTGGGATAATCGACAGTGGGGGTGGCAACATAGACTTTGACGCCGTCGACGTTTTCCCACTTTCCTAGAGGAGGGGGGCATAAAATCACTTGGATGACCAGTCTGCGGGGTGGGAACAAATACCTTCTGGTTCACCCTCGTGCCTGACGCCTGGGGTATGATGAGCACCCGATGCGAGTGAGGCGGAGGGGAAACTGACCGCGAACACAATCCTTGCAGAAACTCATATCGATAGGGGGGATGGATGAGAGTGCAAGATAATCAACTGCTTATAAGCGGATGAGAGATGTTTTATAATCAACTCCTTATAGTGTCCTAGAATTCTCATGAAGGGTATCAATGACGTATAGCTAGTTTGTCTTTGGCCCGAGCGTTGCCGCCGCATTCCGTCTTCGTTTATTGCCACGCCGTATGTCGATCAGATCATTGTCCGCCTCTGAATCCTTGTTCATTCCCAGCATTGATATGCTTTTCCCAAGCCCTCCAACAGCCTGGCTCTGATGGGCCCCTCCTCCCTTTGGCCTCCGTCTTCCTCCTCCGCCAGCCCCATTTCCTCCTGGACCACCTGGACCGTTACCGTTCGATGATGTCGTCGCAGTAAGGGGTAGAGGGAACGGCGACGGGATTTCATCAACGGACAACGAGTGGGGGTTGAGGAACGGGCCAGAGGTAATGGGCAAACTACTAATCAGTGCTGCATTGGCAGGGGGACCGGGCGTTGGGGGTGGTGAGGTTCCCAATTTATTGCGGAGTTTACGCGTTATTGGCGGTCTTGAGTGGGCGTCAAGAGAGGCATCTAAGAGAACGTAGATCAGCGTCATTCTCTGGGGTTACCAGAGTATAATACCCACCGCCCATTGCACCCTCTCCCTCTTTCTCTTCACGCGCTTTTTTCCTTCTTTCCTCGATACCTTCGAGTAGTCGCTCGCGTACACGATCCCGTCCCCTCTTCCACTCTTCCTCCACCCTCTCGCGCTCCTCGTCGTACGCGGTCTGCGCACAATCAATAAAATACCGCTCTTCAATCTCCAGCTGTGCGAGAATTGCAGAGCGCTCAAGCGAGAGCGGCAGCAACCTAAGATTGTACATAGCGTGTGTCTCGGGGTGAAGTGCGAGCTGCACCGAGGTCGCATGGAGCGCCGAGACAGTCTCGTGGTAATGCCTCCCGCTGCACCCAGGATCAGCAAGGCGAGCACTCCCCCTCAGAGAAGTAGACAAACACTCACTCCTCTCGTCTGTCACTCATCTCCTTGCCCAGTTTCCCCGCTATCTCCCTCTTCCTCTTCTCCCTCTTCCCGTCGTCGAGCACAGCTGCACCATTCCTCAGCGTCAAAAACACTCTCGAGGAAGCCAAATCCGACGTACCATGGCTCCGCGAACTGGGACCGGCGATGGCAGCATGTGAGTGGTGCGCGTATACACCGCCGCCGCCTCCGGGAGCTGGKCCAGGGCCCAAGTCTGCTGCATCGGCAGCCATGTAGCCTGTGCGTGCTTTGTGTGTGGAGCCATAGGGGACGGCGAAGATGCCTGGCTGGGGCGGCATTTTGTGGTTTCTCGCGGGGAGCAGCAACAGCGAGCGTGACGAACGATTCCTTGTCACATAGTCACAACGATCTCAGATCAATATCGGGCATCTTTGGTCCGCATCAAAACAAACAAGAGTTGGCACCCTCCCAACAATGCTCCCCAACCCTCGGACAGAAATCCTCATCTATGCCCTCCTCTGTCTCCTAGTCACACCGGCTGTTGCATTTGCTCTAGCCTGCCACCCTTTGACCCACATCGAGCGAAAGCACCAAAGTGTTGCGTTACCTTTCTTCGACCATGTCTATGTTCCCCCCTCTCCAACTCTCGCAGGAGAATCTCTACGGACCTCCATGGAAACAAACCTCTGCCGACAACTTGTATCGACCTTGAACTCGAGTACGGTCATAGGGCCAACTGTGAAAATGATTTTCCCTATATTACTCTGAGTGATCGAGATTACTCGATGAATCCCCTTGGTTTTCGGTACGGGTGATCAAGTTTTTCTCATC
Organism: Lepiota subincarnata; assembly: GCA_023014305.1. Classification (NCBI taxonomy): domain Eukaryota; kingdom Fungi; phylum Basidiomycota; class Agaricomycetes; order Agaricales; family Agaricaceae; genus Lepiota; species Lepiota subincarnata. The sequence goes on along the minus strand of JAECYV010000012.1, from coordinate 245,211 downwards.
CCCAGTCAGGGAGTGCAGGGCTTTTGGGTTTTTGTCATTCAAGAGAGATACTCGTGCTGCGCAGGAAGGTTCTTCGGGTCTCCGCCGTGAACTCAGTCAGACCACCTGTTAATGGATCGACAACCAAGGGTGAATTTCGAGCATCCATCGCCAATGGATTCCACCTGGACACTAAAGAAGTGGCTACGTTCGTGTTATTTTTGCATCTCTCCTGCGGCGCCAGCTGGCTACATGGTTTCGCCAAATTTGCTGTGACTTATCGTCTCAGCTAACCTTTATCTCAGGCCCTACCCTCGTTATCCAATTCGGATTGCGCCTACAAAACCTCATTTTCGTCACAACCCCTTTCAGTTCACGATTAACATCACAATGTTACTCTCATAATCGACCAAGTACTTCTTTAACTGCCCTAATTTATGTCTTGAAGTCAATATACTTAGTACATCAGATGACATTGAACCGGTTGTCAATTTGAGCCGACCGGCTCTGTATAGTCATATTCGTTCCCCAGGATCTGATAGCTCTTTCCTATCAATTTTTTTCTGGCGCGAAAATTTCTCTCCCTCACCCCCTGTGCTGTGGCACTCACATCACAGCATCTTTGCAGTTCCGCGGAGTTCAGTAGCCAGCCAGCTCCCATCACGTGGCTCTGTCCCCCCAAATTCCCCAATCCTTGTGGTTTTTCTTGTCCAGTGTCCACTGCTCAACTACCAATGTACCCGCGGGTCGTCTGCCTACGCCGTGATCATCACTTTGACAACCGCAATGAGCACATTTCCTGCATGAATGCGTCCTCCGGTATCAATCCATCTATCCCAGGGACCCAGCAGGATAAAGTAGCTCTCCAAGCCCTACGGGAAGGAATTCATCAGCTGGATGACCTGATCAATCGTCTCCACGATGAGAAAGCTGATCTTTTACGAAGCATTAATTCTCTCAAGGCGTCAACACGCCGCCTTCCACCCGAAGTTTTATCCGCCATTTTTCAATATGCTCGCCCGCCCATCGACTTTGGCGCCCCTGAAAGAGTAGCAAAAGTCCCCGCGAACGGCTTCGAGCAACGGGAATCACTTTTCCCGGAGGATGATTTCCAGCTCGTTCTAGGAGCCGTCTCATCCCACTGGCGCCAGGTTGCGTGGTCGACACCACAGCTTTGGACGACGTTGTCAATGGGGCCCCACCCGTCTGTTCACGTTAGCAACGACGCGTTGTTGAGCCTCTACTTCCAAAATTCGCGATACCTGCCGATGACCATCGAGTTGGACCTCCAAGCACTATCATCAWTWGTGCATGAAATGCCRGAAGCCATCCATCATTTAGATTACTTCAGAACGAGAATATTTATTGCCAAAYCGGAGAAGATACGCAACCTCATTTTAATTGGTGCACCACCCCAGTGGATCCCCCTCATTGGAAAAYGCCTTGTGAACTGTGAGGCCCTGACGCTACGTTGGCCAGGGAAACGGGACCTTGACTGGGGCCACCGCTATGCTCCTTCCCTTGATCATCTTCCCCGTCTGCGTTRCCTTCAGTTGGAGGGTCTTTCGATTCGACCCACACTCTCGTGGTCAACGATCACTACCCTACAGCTGGATCGAATGTCACACAAGAGCTGTATCCATTTGCTCGCACGATGCCCAAACTTGGTCCAGTTCGAGAATAGGAATCCTAGCCGTGATTTTGAGGAGGACTTACCATTCAGGGAACCCATCCTTCACGAACATCTAGAGCTCCTCAAATGGCATGAAATCGAGGGTCCATGTACTTCTGCGTTTCTAGAATGCGCCCGATTCACCAAACTTCGAAGGTTGACTTGGAATGCGGATTATGGTGACCCTTGCCCTACCTGCGGTACAACAGGCTCCCAATGCAAGTTCCCTATATTTTTATCCAATTTACCGATCACGTTTGAAGTGTTCGAGTTCGCATCGTTCAAAGTCTCCTATCCGCACTGGGATGCACTCCTATACTTCAAAGACCTTTTTCAAAGCTTCGACCGCCTCCCACAACTCCAAATCAACCTTGGTGGAGTCGAATACTCTCACCGTCTACTTGACATGATTGGGCGTCCTGTTACCGAGTCGAGTAATGGCTACCGAAGGGAAATCATTATCGGGCCAAAAGATTCCCGGGGCCCAAAGCTCTTGTCTGGCCTCGAGTCCCTCGTGTTGGATAACCAGGAAGATGTCAATCTGGACACGGTTGTGGAAATGCTAGAGGCTCTCGAAACGACCGCGGGACGTTTTCATCTTGAGCTGACGAAGAAAGTTACCTGGGGAGTGAAGGCGATTGAGAGGATCCTAGGACTCCTGGATCGTGGTTTCGAGTTGGAGGTCGTAGAGGAGGGCGTCTTGCTGGATTTCATGCCCAAGTCGCCTTACTTGGATAGTCAAGACTCTGAGTCTGATAATTCCTTCGATGGCTTATGAATGATTTCGTCACTTGGTTCACCAAAACCACCTTGGCCCATCGTCTTAGCCGACTCAAGGCCCTACGCTAGCTATCCAATATTTGCTTCCGCCTGCAAAATACCGTTTCCGTCATATTCCCTTCCAGTATATGACTAACACTTGTTCCCAATGGCCCGAGCCGATGACCCCGGGTACCTTGACCCGTAGCGACAAATAAATTAGCAAATGCTCTGAATATATCTTGTGCACCAGACTATACTGAGCAAGCTGTGACAGGTCATTTGGAGCCATTGGAGCGCTGATTAAAATACACAGTTGCAACTTGCGACGGGAATGAGAATGTGGTGTGGTGATTTCTCTACATTTCTTTCCTCGATCACCATAACCAAGCATCAGAATCTCGATTCCTCCTATATGTAGGTTCAACCTRCCTCCRACAACTCCCTTACCGCCCGCTCCCACGTCGCACACTGTCTCACAACCATCTATTATTTTAATCAGCTTCCTGATACTAGTCGTAGTACCTGCTCCATCCTCCAACATCATCTGAAATTACCTGTGCCAAGTTCAAAGTTGCTCTGACTTTGTGAGCATGCGATATGAACTCCGAGCAWTGCAATGCCACAAGTTCCATAGGTCCAGCAGTGGAATCTCATCTGTATGATTAGCATCAGAATCAGAGGACAGCAGTGTCGGCGAGGTGATTTCGCTCATACCGATTTTTCGGAAAAGTAAGGTTCGAGCCCTGCGCTGTCTGAACTGTCCCTGGTTGTCCCTGGCGTAGTGAGCAGCCCTCCCTCATTCTATTTGTTTGGAAGTGCCTCCCCTCAAAGTAGCTTCACTGCAATAGAGCGCTCAAGACTGGTTTAGGTAGATATCTGTAGCAAATTTTTCTCACACATATGTATGTGCTACACTAGTTCCCGATGGTCTCTCTGTATAATAGTATTTTCCCCGAAATACGATAGCTCTCTTCTCTCGATTTTCTGGCGCAAGGGTTTCTCTTCCTCCTTATCCCGTGTGGTGTGGCACTGACATCACAGCATCTTTGGAGTTCCGCGGAGTTCAGTTCCCATCAGTGATGGGAACTGAACTCCGCGGAACATGTGGCTCTGTCCTGACAAATTCTTCAACCCTCATGCTGTTTTCCTGGCCACTGCTCAACTCCCAATGTACGCGCAGGTCGTCTGCCCACGCTGTGACCATCATTTTGACAACCCCGATGGGCACATTTTCYACATAAAAGACWCCTCCGGCGTCGATCCACCCACTTCAAAGACYCAGGAGAATCAAGTAGCTCTCCAAGCCTTAGGGAAAGAAATTTGTCGGTTGGATGSCCTGATCAATCATCTCCATGRGGAGAAAGCCGTTCTTTTAAGAAGGGCTAATTCCCTTGGGGCGTCAACGCGCCGCCTTCCACCCGAAATCTTATCCACCATTTTCCAATATGCTCGCCCGCCCATCAAYTCTGACCACGGCTTCATGGTACGAGAAACACATCTCGCAAGGGACCATTTCCAGTTCGTCCTAGGGGCTGTCTCATCCCACTGGCGCCAGGTTGTGTGGTCGACACCACAACTTTGGACGACATWGTCAATGGGGCCCCGCCCATCTGTTCACGTCAGCAATGAATCGTTGTTGTGCCTCTACTTCCAAAATTCGCGAGACCTGCCGATGACCATCGAATTGGACCTCCAAGCACTGTCGTCACTGTTGCACAGAACACCGGGAGTCATCCATCATTTGGATTGCTTCAGAACGACAATATTTATCACCAAAGCAGAAAGGATACGCAACCTCATTGTAATTGGCGCACCACGCCAGTGGATCCCTTTCATTGGTACACATCTTGTGAACTGCGAGGCCCTGGCCCTACGTTGGCCGCTAGGGAGAGAAACCTCCCACTGGGACCATTGTGATACTCTTTCCCTTAATCATCTCCCCCATCTGCACCACCTTCAGTTGGAGAATCTTTCGATTCTACCCACGCTCTCATGGTCAACAATCACCATCTTGGAGCTGGATCGAATGGAACTCAAGAATTGTATTGAGTTGTTCGCACGATGCCCAAACTTGGTCCGGTTCGAGAGTAGGAATACTTCCGATTATCATACGGGTAACTTAGCATCCAGGAAACCCATCGTTCACAAACATCTAGAGCTCCTCAGATGGCATGACATCGAGGGTCCATATACTTCTGCGTTTCTAGAATGCGCCCGATTCACCAAACTTCGCAAGTTGACTTGGACTGGAGAGTACGGTGACTTAGGCCTTGAGCACACAGCAACAAGCTCTCAATCCAAGTTCCCCGCGTTTTTATCYGATTTACCGATCACGTTTGAAGTGTTCGAGTTTGCATGGTTCAAAGTCGCCTTTCCACAGCGGAATGCACTCCTATACTTCAAAGACCTTTTTGGAAGCTTCGACTGCCTCCCACAACTCCGAATCAATATTGGTGGAGTTGACTATTCTCGTCGTTTCCTTGATATGATTGGACGTCCTGTTACCGACTGGAGCGATGGCGCTCGAAGGGAAATCATTATCGAGCCAAAAGATTCCGGAGGCCCAAAGTTCCTGTCTGGTCTTCGGTCCCTCATGTTGGATAACCGCAGACGTATCATTCTRGACACGATTGTGGAAATGTTAGAGGCTCTTGAAACGACCACAGGAGGTTTTCGACTTGAGCTGACGGAGAAAGTTGCCTGGCAAGTGAGGACTATTGAGAGGATCCTAGGACTCCTGGATCGTGGTTTCGAGTTGGAGGTCGTAGAGGAGGGCGTCTTTGCTGGATTTTATGACTATGTCACCGTCTCATTACTATTAGCCATTTCACTCTCGGTCCTATAAAATCTATCTACGAAACTTTGTGTTCATCATATTCAATCCTTCATAAACCACCAAAAATCCCTTTTAACTGCCTGCAGTATATGTTATGCAATAGGTCGCATTTGGAGTGRCAGGTTGTGGTGGGCTTTTGGGATATCACAAGCCATATGGTTTTTCGGGCGATTGGAGTTTCAATCAAAACGATATAGGAGGGGGGGTTGCACAAGTCCTCTTGTAGGCAATAAACGAGATAAAGGTATATGTCGGGATATAGGAAGGGTGATCTGAGAAAAAAAGAGGTTCGTTGATGGTTTGTAGGGACGTCATTCGTCTGTACGTTGATCGGGGACGTCGCTACTTCACGCGCCCCCGCTCAGCAGGTCAGTTCAAATATAATAAACCACGCTCGCAGATTTGATAAGCGTTGAGCACAAGGTGTCAGGTTTGCACTGCGCAATTGCGAGAGAAATTAGAGTTAGGTGATGCCATAGAGCTCAAGCGGATCATCCATACAGTAGCTTTTCAACCCTCACATTAAACAAATGAAACACAATATTCTCAAGGGTATCAACGAAAAACATCACATCCACTTCCATATCTATATCCACTACAACCAATCCACCAATCTCGATTCCTCCCAAATCCGCAACCTCAATCCACCCCCTCTCACCAACTCACCAATCCTCTCCCTCACCCCCACCTCCCACGCCGTCTCACACCCATCCAACATGTCCACAAACAACACCAGCGGCGGAGGTGGAGACGGTGACATCTCACCGTGATCCGATCCTACAACAATCCCGGGCTTGGCCCTAGTCCTAGTCCTCCTTAGAGTCCTACCCTCCAACATCCTCCCGAAAGCATCTGCATTAAAATCACAGTGCTCCGACTCGTTGAACACACGGCATAAATTCCGAACACTCCGACATCGCAAGTTGCGTAGAGCCGGCAGTGGAATCTCGTCGATATCGCTGGAATCCGAAATAGATGACAGCAGCGCCGGCAATGACGCTAACGACAATGACGACGACGATGATGATGATGATGATGACAACGACGGTGGTGGTGGTGTAAGGGCAACGACGATGGCAGTAAGTAAGCCCATACAAGAATTGGACAGGGTCAACTCGGAAAGCTGAGGAGCAGTACTGAAAATATGTTGGAACAAGAGTTCGGTATTCCGCGAGGGGTGATACAARCTGTCRAAYTCRAGMGAAAACAACGTGGCCGGCAAACGGGAGAAAAACGCCATCTCGAGCGTCATATCAGATTCGTTGGAGCCCAATTTACTCAAATAGAGCCGCCTGAGAGAGGGGAGGTGGAGGTGACGGAATAAGCCCTCGTCCCATCCGTTCGTATTACTCTGACACGTCCATCCGAAATCTTCTAGACGGGAGAGCGTGATGGGTTCGCTGAACCATGGTTCAGATACGGTAGCGTTGGAATAGAGGGGGGCAAGGCTGTGGTAGGACACGAGATTGGGGGAACGAAGGAGGAGTTCGACRCATGTGCTATAACGGACATTACAGAGATTCAAAACCGTGATCGCCGGCCAGTGTAATTGAACCCTCAAGTCAGTGACCATATTATGAATCGTCAACCGACGAAGGGTGGTCACCTCCTCCAACAAGATATCATCATGYGGCTGAACAGGACTCGGCAGAGGCCAGCCCAAAGAGAGCTCCTCCAACGCCGAAAACCCTTTCAACGAACCCGGAGACAACCACTCTGGCGGAGGCGCACTCATCCGCAACGTCCTAATCTTTTGAGGATGTGTGAGAAAGATCAGCTCTCGGATCGGCTCCAGCGGCACCTCGGTACCCTGCGAACCCAAGCTTTCGCCGAAACCCCGATGAAAGACGCTGATCTTTTGTTGTTTTCGAAARTCCAATTCGACAGCATAGGGTAACGCGGCAGCGTTCTGCATGTAAAGCCGCAAAAGGGACATTGCACTTCGAGTTTTRACRACACCCGACCAAATTTCCATAGCCATCGTCGTCCACAACGAGGGCGTTGACCAGGCGATACGGCGCCACTGGGAGGAAACRGCGCCAAGGACCAACGGAAAATACCGATGGTCCAAGTTTTCGGATTGATGCACCTCAACAGCCGTGGTGACACTCGCCCTCGCCGCCGCCGGAAGAGAAGGGGGAGGATAGGGATCGAATTCACCCGAGCGGAAGGGGCGGATGGAGAAATCGATAGGTGGACAGGCATATTCGAATATGGTAGAAAGGATCTCTGAAGGGAGAACGCCGGTGGAGGCCCGGTCTTGATTGAGTCGCTGCAGAAGCGCGACCCGTTTCTCTGTGAGTTTGCCTATCAGTGCTGTCAGCCGGCGAACTTCCCTGCAGACCGAGGCAACGTTCGCATGGTGAACGGCTGGTGGTGGCTGGTCGAGGAGACTGTGTCCACAGTGGGGGCAGATAGAGTGGGTGGACATGATTGCTGGAGTTGGTAAGGGACTCTTTAAGCGCCCCCTCCCCTGCTAATTATCYCATTTAAAAAGCCCGTGTGAACGGAGAGAGGTAAAGGGCAATTCATTTATAATACTACAAATAGAAATACATCTCTTCGTTRGCTACTCGAAAGCATCTCGGAACTCTAAAAGGTGATCCGAACGGATCGTAACGCACAACGGCTCGTGTCGCTGGCAGAAATTGCGCGCAACAAGTCGAAAAGGCTCAGATCATGTGTTGTGGACGGTCGACAGCGCATGAAAAGCGGTTGAACAGGGTGCTTGCGGGGTATGATGGTATTATGGTTGTTGTGTGTGGTCGGGCAGTGTGGGATGCCGAGATGGGGTAGCACGCGCATCTCGGCCGCGAGGGTAAGGATCGTTTGTTGGGTATGAGTGTTATAAATCACCATTAGGGCAATGGTGGGCCCGCGGAGGACCAACAAAAAGTGCACGAGGGTGCCGGCATCCTCTTGCACGGATTACGATCCCCGGCTCGCYAAAATCCTCTCYCGGGCCTTCTGCATCGACTCCCTCAACTCYRGGCTCCCCCACGCGGTCTCATCCTCTTTCAATAAATCCTTCGTAACAGATTCTGTCGAATATCCTCTGGTATGGGTCCTCCCCTGAGTCAAAGTCCGCGCCGAACTCGCTTGCGGGAGAGGTAAATGATGTGTGCTAGATTTCGGTGATCCGAAACCACGACTCTTCGTACGTTTCGCTCTCTCCTCCTCCTCTTCCCAAGCTCCGGTTCCATCATCGACTTCATCCTCCTTGGCATCACTCATCACYACCACCTCCCTACTCAACGCTCGCTTCCCCTCCTCGATCAACTTTGCCAACCTGTCTCCAATCCAATCCATCTAGTATATCAAGTCAGCATCCATCTCCAGAACGATTGTGATCACGAAATACCTCATCTTCCCCTTCCTCTTCCCCATTTCTCTCAAAATCAAACTCGGGTCGTGGTACATAGATAGCGCTGGAACCAGCAGCAGCAGCAGCACGTGGTGGACTCGCGACAACTTGAGGTCGCTGAATCCGGGCTCGACGGGGCCGTTTGACACTGTGTCTGTGGACGACCTTTCTACGGGGTGTCGGCATAGGTAGAGCGGATGCAGCGGTAGCAGCAGCGGGAGGTTCGGGAGTGGAAGGACTAGGATACGAAACGGGTGACCACTCGCGTTCTTGATAAGGCGGTGGAGGAGGGGTTGTAAGTTGTTGTTGTTGGGTGGACACCGTCCCCGATTCGTTGATGGTCGCAGTGATTATTTTAGATTGTTCCTTGCCACGGTCTCGCCATCTAAGCTTTCGAGGTCAGAGCTTGCTTAAGGGGGGTGAGTTATGAAAAGACTTACAGTCGGTAGACGGTAAGGCCGACTGCAGTTCCAATGAGAGCGGCGCTGACGGCGGTCGATACGATGGAACCAGTGAGTCCACGGCGTTTCTTGGAGGGAGGGGGGAGTTCTACGTGGAGGCAGATGAGAATACGGGTCATGAGCATGTTGTGTGGTTGAATGAGTGGTAGTGGTAAAAAAAGGTGGTCGATCGAATGAGTGAATCTCAGATTCACAAGTTAATTGATTGTGCGAAAGGAAAGATTGCCCGTGGGCGAAAACAGTCGGTCAAAAAATCGATATGGTTGGAACGAAAGGTGTGGTGTTGGATTACAGGACACTGCGGCTCTGAGGTTGGGTTTATAACGCGCAAAGTGCAGTAACACGTGCAGCACACATGGGATATGAGCTTGCGTGTGACGCGAGGCTCGGATTGATGAAAACGCGATACCAGCGCAGCAAATAAATGAGTGGGTGGGGGCGTCAGACGAAACACATACCTTCTGATTGATCGCCTGCGGCTAGAGCGCTGGCCATTTCCCTATACTTTGAAGGCGTATCGAGATAGCCACTGGTAGATGCAAGGGTCGGAGTTGAATGACTAGGCTCTGCAAAAGCGGGCTCCCAGCCGCGTTTGAGACTTTTCGGCCTGGTTATGGAGGCAATCGAAGGCGAAGGGGAGTTGCGCGATCGATGATGGGAAGGCGCTGCCCTGCTCGGCCCTCTATCCTGGGTGACAGATGGAGCCATTTCCGGGTGGAGGTAGTTCCCAGGCCTCAACATGCGCGTCTGGGGCTGGGAGCGGGGTCGGGGTGTTGAGAAAGGATTTACGAGGCCGGGTATTGAGAAACTGAAGGTGAACGGGAAGGCGACGACCATCGCTTTCAATGTTTGCGATGAAAAGTCGTGCAACTCGCCCCGCCTGCCTTGTTCATGCCCACACAACAAACACAAACACGCATGTTCAGCGCCTGCCCACATGGAGGCCGTAATTAAGGGCTATGGGGAATGCCTCGTGATGATCATCGCGAAACGGGAAAAACGTGTGTATATAGGAGAGGGGTGGGAGGTAAACGAGCAAGGTACACGAAGCTATTACAAGGAGGGGAGTCACCATGTGATGCGCAGCAGTTTGTACATTGAAGCCGAAATTCCAACACAGGCCTCTTACCCCCGACGAAGACTGAGGAGTGATCGCACTACCGACCTCTATATTTTCGTGTCTGTATACAAAGGAGGTCCAGGAATTTGACTTGAACAGGGAAAAGGGGAGCATTACAAGCATCAAAAGCAGACAGGGACAAAAGGACAACGGGGACAATTAAATCACCATGGCTCGTTCCGTTCCGGGATAAAGTGATCCGGTGTTTTTAGAGGTTCAGAAAATGACTATAATCCAAATTTCAACTTTAATATATAGGGCACCATTAGGGTTCACATTACCAAAATGGGGCCAGACTTCAATACCACAGCCCAGACGTCATGGACTCGAAATCTACCAGTTCCGATCTCTCAATGACTTCGAACTTGAACCCACGCGCTAGGACTCCCCGGATCCTATCTAAAACAGCCGGTTCCCATCGAACCTTCCTCTGCAACTCAAGCCTAAAACTCCTCGTAACCGTCCTCACCCTCTCAAGCGTTTCCAGCATCCTCGCAACATGTTCCACACAAGGACCATCATCCAACACAAGAACATCGATGCTAGCTAACATCCTCGGACCATTGGGGGTGCTTGAGCCAGCGATAAGATGATTCTGGCTATAATCCCAGTCCAACCCAGCAGCAGGATGTCCAATCATCTCCAACACCATCTCGTTCACGTAGCCTGGGCACTGTTTTAATCGAACCTTTGAAACATGACGAATGTCGCCAAAAATATCCTTCAGGTCATCAAACGAATAAGCACATTGTTTGAGTTGGAGGGTCTGGAGTGTGTCCGGTAAACTGGAGAAAAATCTGCAAAAGTGGTCCCGCTGCTCATCAAAACCATCCGACAAAGGGCTGATGTGCCATCCCGACCATTTCAAGACCCGAAGACAGGTGAATCGGACACGACGTAGGGGCGCAATACACCATGTATCAAAATTATTATACCACTGGAATAGTTCCAAGTGTTTGAGCACGACAGGTTCTTCGACCAACGGGGTTTCGCTGGGGGATGTATAAGGATTTCTGCACTTAAATTGGATTAAATTTGGACATCGTGTGAGCAGTTCAACGCATGTCATAGTGGGCACACGAGTCAACTCGAGGATGGTGATCGTTGAACATGGGAGTATGGGCGGGGATGATAATTCCCTCAATCGAACATGACGCAGAAAGGGGAGGCCCACGAGGGAAAACCTATCGCGATCCATATCCCAGTTGYCGGTCCCCTGTTTTGGCCAGGACAATGTCATAGCTTCACATCGCGAAAGCTTCCCACCAATGTAAGGAGCCCACTCGGGTGGGCAACCAGTCAAAATGAGGTTGCTGATCTTTCCCGCATTGTTTGTGAAAATCGATGCCCTGACAGACTYCAAGGCGGAAATGGAWTCAGCACGACTTTTCGRGTCACAAGCCTTGCTCAGCAAYAACAGCTGCGCCCTCAAATCCAACTCGATGCTCATGGGTAAGGTTCGAGCATTTTGGAAGTGAAGGTTTARCAACGCCTCRTTGCTCGCTGAAACCGTCTCGAGGATTTGCATCGATAATGTCGTCCAGAGCCGTGGTGTCGACCAGGCAACTTGTCGCCAGTGAGACGAYACGGCACCCAGAACGAGTTGGAAATCGTCTTCGGGGTGATGATACCGCCGCCCGGCAGGCTCGTTGGGATACTCTGTCAAGAGTTTGCGGGTTCCAAAGTCGATCGGCGGGCAGGCGTATTGAAAGATGGTAGATAAAATGTCGAATGATAAAAWTTTTGTCGGTGTTTGTATGGTGTTAACTCTCCGTAACAGAYGGGCCTTTTCATGCTGGAGATGGTGTATCAAATGATCTAATCGGTGACCTTCTCCATGCAGAAAAGTGAGCTCGTCCTGCTGTGGCAGCCAAGTTGGCTGATTGGCGGGGGGGAGCTCGTGAATATTTGAGTCGCTTGGAATGTCGAACTGGTGGTGACAGGATGGGCAAGTGATCCGTGGAAACATTCGAAAAGCACGATGGAATTTGAATGGGGCTAGGAGAAGGGGTAGGGAGAGGTGGGAGAGAGTGTGTGTGTGAGCGGAAATTCGTGCCCCAGAGACTTGCGGGCTGAGCTTTATGTACGTCCAGCGGTAGGGATGAAAATGCCGYCGTGATGGTCTTTCTGAAGACAAGTCCTGATGCATTTGGCGCCCATGGACCTTGTGCCCAACAAGGGATAAGTAGACGCCGGAAGAGGTACCAACAATTCCGAGACTCGGAGGTCATCGCCGGGGGCTGAATAGAAAGGAAAGGTATGTCACTGCTCACCTCTGTAAAGCGACAGTCCTTCGTTAACGTGGTTCAAGTAAAGTTCTTTGTAACATCGCTGGTTTTTGTTGGAGCGTCCATGAGCATAAAGTCAAATTCAAGCCCCACTGACCCATCATGATGAACTGATGTGATGAGCGCCACAGGCCTCTAGCGAGCACAAAACCCTGAGTCCTCCCAATAAATATGAAAGGGYTGACACCATAACTCGACACTCGCTTTCCTAGTTCTAGACATGTGTAATGGGTCACCAATGTATACAACAGTCCCTTGCACTTCCACATCATCAACTAGGACGCTCTACCCTTCAGCTTTGAGGCTCACCGTCCTGGCGCATACCGCGACCTCATCCAGGTCTTGTTCCGCACACCAAGGGATCATGGTCCAGTAGCAGAGCAGGCTCAATACACCATGGGCTCTTTTCGAGACGAGCATGCAAAGATTGGACTGGCAGGGGTGAAACGATCTGGGTCAAATCAGAGTTGCAAGTATATGGGGACCGAAACCTACTGGACTGGTTCCATAGCGGTTTCAAATTTCTCAATACAGTAACATCTAGCGAACCCCCCCTGCCCTCATTTAGTTCCTGGTTCGAGCGGGGGTAGGAGGGAGTAGGAACAGATCAAAGATTATTGGCAAAGGGATTTGAATAATTGAACGTCAACACCGTGTGAGGGGTATTGGGATAACCTTTACAATTGCCTATTTGCCAATTTCTATGCCACAACTTAGGGGACCATGGATCCGGAGTCTATAAGCACAAATTGCATCTTTGTGGGGCTGTTGTGTTCGGTCACCCTTCATATTTGTTCCATAATCGGACATTTGGGACATGACTGATACTGCCACCATTCTAACGCCTGAAGATGGTTGAATGCGACACATTCGGGTACGCCATGGATCAAAAATAGCATCCTAAGGGACCTTCAAGTCATATTTACTCCCCATTTATTCCCCCTGTATTCGAATCTGGAGTGTGGTCAGTCAAGGAGGAAGCCTGGCAGAAATGGGCCCCTATGTAACCCTCAGAACACGGCTCAGTTCCTTTCCCGACCATTCTAACTCCCGAAGATGTGTAAATACGACCTACCAGGGTACATCATGGATTAGAAATTGGCACCAGCTCCAGGTGTGCAAGCACATGGTTTTGTGGAGCGACGGCGTATCGATCGAGGATATTCATTCTTAAATTAAATCAAACTCGGGCAGAGTGTTAGCAACAGTTAGCAGTCCTGCACACGACCTGATGGGCATGCGAGTCGCGAGTTCGGCCCTAGAATGGGGCTTACCAAACATGGGAGTATGGATGGGAATAAAAATTCTGCCAAATGAACACGACGTGGAGAAGACCCACAAGTACAGGGCTCGATATCAGCCTTCGGTTCTGTATTCCAGCAAGGATAACATCAGGATCCACTTCCTAGAAGGTTCCACTAAAATGGAAAGCATAAGCTCGGGGCCGACAATCAGTGGAAATGAGAGTGAAGAAAATTGAGGTTGTGATGGAATCCAAGGCGCAACCCTGAATTCAGAAAAAAACTGATCGGGCCCTCAGGTCCGTGATGCGCCCACCAGTGACCACCCACCATTTTATGTAGATGTGGGTTGGCAGGGGTTGGCATAGTATGATGACTACCACTATATGCTAGGGTCCCAGTAAGCACAACTTCGTCGGTTACACCATATCTTCATCAGAATGACTCCTGCCCATCTTTCGCGTAATTATGTGAGCCATATCACTGCCTAAGTATGTCAGCAGGTGGCTCATATCATATAATTGGATAGCGGTGTGCCGAAAAGTTACAACTGCTCGTGTCATGCGTGATTCWTTGTCATGGCCTGTATCGCCTGTATCCAGGGTTAATCACTATAGCTTATGTATTACTAGCAACGTAGACATTCCAAACCATTTGTATATTTATTCCTAGTAGTTGGTCTGCTGTTGATGGCGCACCACTCCCACACCACAGTCCATCGAAAACGAACTCGTTGCGATTCTCCCGCCAGTGGGGTGGAATACGAACTTGGGATAGACGGTCAACTATTAGTAGGGGTAAAGAGTTACATCAATACATTACTTACCTAAAATGGCTGACCGGCTCTGGAATCCCAATTTGTCAATTCCAGTGACTCTGATGTGAAAAGCAATCTGAGAGAAATCCAGAATCATTAATCTACGATTCCTATAAGTGACTTCTCCTATTGATCGTTATAGTGATCTCACTGGTACTTACTGCACCTCGACACCATCTAGGCTTGCTTATTGACGCCGAAATGGCAATACTGTACGATATTTTTTTCCTGGGATGACATACACTAGGGTCTATATGTGCAGATCCAGAGCTGACAGGGACAGTATGGCGCCGGGTTTATATCACGGATGTCTCCTAGATGGTATGGTCCCATAAGGAACAAATCTGATGAACTTCTGAGTATGCGAGATTAACATGTGAGCACCGGATGACATTGGTTCCTAATGCTACAACATTCAATCACGAACCGGGCGAACACTTTTCAAACTTCCGTGCTATTACCGATGGAAGAATTATCTTCTAAAGTCGGGCCCTACAATAAGCCATCAGTACTGTGATATCGGGGTTTCCCGAATTTTGCGGTGCCCGCGGAAATGGATATAGGACAACTTGAAAATTAGGGATCTTCAACTTAACAATAGTTTGCCCTAGACCCGATTCGACTCAATGGTAATAGGTGAGGTTTGAGCGCCTTTGGAAGTGTAGGCTTCATCCATCGGTAATATTATCTGGAGCTGTGGTGCCCTGATGTCCGGTAGCTTGCTGCCAGTGAGACAATAGAGCACCCAGGAACGGGCTGGAAATCGTCTTTAGGGCAACGATCATCCTGACCGTCATGAGTCGTGATCTCCCAAAGTCGATCGGCGGTGTGTTGAAATAAGGGTCCATGCGTATGTGCAGGACAATGCGGTGTGTAATGGACAAACATACATTTCATTACAATTAGCTTTTTTGAAATTCAAGATCCTCATAATGCTGGGGCTAAGATGAGCCATGTACATTCCATACACGGCACAGCGATGCCAGCGCTACGAAATTCAAAGGGACAGGTTTTGTTGCGCTAGGTCACAGTCATTCGAGGGGCTTGTGCTGTGTCCTAAGGCTCCGTTCGCAGACTGTCTCACCAAATATCTCTGCGTTCAGGCTCAGGCTCATCATTTAATAGTTCTGATGGCTCCTCTAATGGGACTGGATCACCGATCACGTTCAAAAAAGCCTTCTTTCATTGCTAGGATCGCAAGTTAGGGTAAGTGATTCGCAACCGAGGATTCCAGAATCTCCCATTGAACCCTGCGTAAGAAATACATATCAGCAGGATACAAAACTCAAATTACCTCGAGCCTGTTGCTCGCCACTGTTCGCCGCTCAATTCTCCACCGCCGAGCCCCACCAGGCACCCACTACCTGCCATCACTTATGGGAATTCAAAGGGTGTTTGTTTTGCGTCATTTTGCGCATCTCCATTTTGATGGTATTTGGCTTAAAAATACGTACTTTAAATGAACCACTGCGCGAAACTAAAACCTCGTTCTCCGTAGGTACTTGTGCTATGCTGGCCTTACCTGCTGGGTGGTATATACTACTCCCAATCATCCTAATTTCCGTCTTCATAAAATGGGTATTCACCCCTCCTGCTGAACTTCGCCACCTTCCCAAAGTTCCCATTCTTCCTCTACTATGGAGTTATGCGTCCGGAGAGGTTGAAGATGTTCGTATTAGGCGCCTCCTTATACCCTTTGCAGTTGAGAAGGGAGAAGGCGTCGTGCTGGTTTACTCCCTTGGACGATGGATTGTGCACGTTCTTGACCATCAGGTATCAATATATCACTGAATGCTTGAGTATTTTAACACCCCTTTGCTCAATGGTCCCCAGATCTTCAAAAACTTGTCAGAAAAAACTGCCCTCTGGCCAAAGGAAGATCCGCCTGGTTCGTACGGTTGAATTCATTTCCGAAAGCTGAAAGTCACATATGACCGCAGACCCGATGTTGCTCTGGAGGTTCGTTGGTAACACCAGCATCATTTTCTCCAATGGAGAGGCCTGGGCGAGACACTCGCGTATCGTCAGATCCGCATTCTCTCGGAATGTTCCGATTCAGCAGTTTGTATCGTTGTCCGAGAAATTGTTCGCAAAGATGGGAGCTGGTGGATTAATCAAATGGGACGACTATACGATGGTAACGTTTGATTTGACTTCGTTCCCTGCCCGTATAGCTGACAAAATGGTGTGTACAGCGCTTTACCCTTGACGCCGTGGGTAGGTGTTTTCAAAACCGGATCTATGGAGAGTCTGAATAATATTGGCAGGCACAACTGCTCTCGGACACAACTTTCGCGCCCTTGAAGATGAACATAACCCCTTCGTGGAACAGTATAACGAAGTAATGGATGGGATTTCGGATGCCCTGTAAGTGGGTTATAACGCTCTATCATGCCTGCTGAGTCTTTCCCCCAGATACATTGTCTTCCCAAAGCTCGAAAACTGGTTCCCCCGCAGGAAGGTCATGGCCAACATTGATAATCTCGTTGAAAAATTCCAGGGCATTTTGAAGCAGAAGAAGGGGAACGAGGGGAACGACCTGCTGACCTACATGCTGGAAGAACCAGGAATGTCCGATGAAGAATACCGAGATAACATGTAGGCTACCGGTTCGTCCGCCTACCAAAGAAACTGCCATTAATCAGGTTGTTCCAGGGTTGTATTCTTCATCGCAGGTCATGTACGTCTGCTCTTGGTCCTTGCCTTGTGCTCCGTGCTTCATAATTCCGTCACAGGATACCACCGCTGGCGCAATGTCTAGCTTCGTGTATTATCTGGCTAAATATCCAGCATTCCAGAGACGGGCTCGTGAAGAAGTTTTATCAGTACTTGGAAAAGACGAACCGAATCTAACTAACCTACGTCAACTCAATTTTGTCAATGCCTGCATTCGAGAGTCACTACGGATTAACACGCCCGTTGTAAGCTTTCTGATGTTTTGCTTCAGAAAGCATTTTACCTGCCTTGGGAATTTTAGACTTATATGGTTCCCCGCGCCTCCGAACAACCAGCCAATCTGGTAGCCTCAAGCGGGAAAACATATTACCTCCCTCCCCACACCTCAGTAATATTTAACATTACATCCATCCACCACAATGAAGAATACTGGCCGAATGCTGGTTCTTTCTTCCCGGACCGGTTTTTGGGCACGCCAGGGAAGGATGAGCTTGGTGCGGACAGTCCAAACCTATGGCTGTGAGCATCCTTTACTCAGTCACCCGTAAATATTTTTCTGATCATCTTTCAGCCCCTTCTCTCTCGGCCCCCGTCAATGCCCTGCTCGCAACTTTGCAATGTACGAACTCAGGACTTTGGCTGCAATGCTCCTCCAAAACTGGGAATGGACTTTGCCGAAGGACTCACTTCACAAGGATTACCCTAAAAATGGGTTTTCTCCATTTGCTCTCAGTCTACCAAGAGATTTGCACATTAGTTTTACCAGAAGGAAATAATTTTCTAGTTAAATATAATTCCAGCACTAAATAATATCTATTATATATTGGTAGTAGCCCGTGGGAGCGGGGCCCGATACCCTTTCAGTTATATATTCATCGTACTTCAAGCCCATCTACATAACAGTCGAGGGTTGCTCAGAGCGTCGTCCCCACGAGATTCTCAGTTCAAACCCAGGCCAATAAGATGGGGGCATGTTGGTCTCAAAAGCCCTTCTCGGAATTGTCTTCGGAATGCACCGTCCTTGCCTGGGATTCTGCCTTCAAGTACTCTTATCCAATGGCTACAGAAAATTTGAGAGCAAGAATTTGCTAGTAGGGTCAACAGTTTAATATCACCCTTGATCATGTTCTTGCCAACTTGAACCTCAAGTCCTGATCAAGCTCATATCATCGCCATGCCAGGAACCATGCAGTAGACCAGGTCGTTGATATTTCGTTGCTTGAGTTTGACGGGGGATTGGCAGAATGACATTTTGTGGTCGAGCTGGGCAACACCAATGCTGCATAGCGATTAATGTCCATGTACAGTCGTATGTGCCTGTAGACAGCTAAGATGGTCACGTAGGCGTGGGAAAGCTGTTCGATCACGGTGTTGGTCTATTTTTGGAAGAACGCACCTCGGTCGTTCAGCAAACATTCTTGTCGACAAACTCTCCATGGATCTCTGTGCCAGCATTCTGCGTGGATGTGGTTCTAGCTGCAACGTGGAGCTGCAAAATGCATCTGCAGGAAGCTTTCGTAGACACGACCTATTCCCCATATGAAAGAACCGGGGTGGGGTGGATGGGCGTTCTTAGATGCCTGATGGGGCCAAGACGTTCGGTGAACGAGATAACGAAGTAACACAGGGGCTAAGAGCTACAGGCTGAGGATGCGATGAAGGCTGGGCGAGAGCCGCTTATCCACATATGAAAGGGCTTGCGGATGATTGAGTTGGATAGTGACTCCGACGGGCAGGCCATCCTATCCTTGCCTCGAGGTGATTTTAATATTGACGCCTTCATACCTCCAGCTGCTTTGTCATTCTCACTCTCGTATCTCTGGCCTTGCTCCCTTCCAGAGTCATGTCCCTCTCTGGATCTGCCTTTCCACCTATACTCAACCTTCGCCAGATATCCACTGCCCAGCCACCCTCCCCCTCTCCTCAGGCCCCCTCTCCGTCTCCGCAGCCGTCTCCGTCGCCCCAGCCGCCCTCTCCTTCTCCTCAACTACCCTCCCTGCCTCCTCAGCAACCTTCCGCTTCCCCTCAGCCTCCTATTTCATCCCCTCAGCCTCCCTCTCCGTCTTCTCAGTCACCTTCCACTCAGTCGACTTCCCCCACTGAGTTGCCATCCTCTATTGAGTCGCCTTCCTCTACTCAGCCACCTTCTCCCTCTCCTCAGCCAACATCCCCGTCTCCCCGGCCACCCTCTCCATCACCCGAACCCCCTGACCCCCCCGAACCTACCTCCTCACCACCCGAATCTCCCTCTCCATCACCTGAACCACCCTCTCCGTCACCCGAACCACCGAATCCGCAACCTCGGCCACCACAGCCATCTACCCGACCTACCCCAAGACCACCCACTTCATCTAGTCCCCCTCCGACGATATTCGCTCCTCCACCCACCTCTCGGGCTCCGATAACTGTAACTACCTCTGCCACGAGGATCATAGAGACTGTGTCTATGTGAGTTATCCCTATTYAATATATATATTCGGGTGATATCACTCATATTTCTTAGCCAAACCGTGAACGGACAACGGTTCACTACCATTATTGAAATTACCACTGTTGTTCCCGTGATTACCACTACCTTTGCTGCTGATGTCTCCAATGGCAAGTCGATCAGTCTAGGAGCCGTCGTTGGGGGCACTGTCGGAGGTATGAATCATGCCGCATTCTCTTGTGCACACACCCTTCATAACATTGGCCGCTAGGTGTCGCTGCACTAGTAGTCATCATCCTGATAGCCTTGTTCCTCTTCCGTAAATGTGAGAGGGCAAGGACAGACGATGACTTTGAACCAGCACGTGTTGTGTCTACCCATAACAACGGTCTCAACCTCGGGTATGACGAGGGTCTCGCAGTAGCGACCCCCTTCTTAATACAAGGGCAAGGGGTCGTCCCAGGTTCGGATCTGAAGCACCACCATCGTGGGCAATCTAGCCTTAGCGGCTACGAATCCGCCTGGCATAATAACAATGATGCTCCTGATCTGGTTTCTTATCGCAGCAGTGGTGAATACACCACGACTTCTGAACCCCCTTACACTTCGTTGGATGCCATGGCTTCTGTGCTCGGCAAAGGTCCTGCCCCTGGTCGTCATTCCATTGTATCAGCCTCAGAGGCGGGTCCCAGTTCGGCTTCAGGATCAGGCCGCGACAACGGCGCAGGATCATCTTATGGTCTGATTTCAGCCGTGGGCACTAGTGATCACGTCGAATCTGCCAAAGAGAGAGAGGCATTAGGACGAGGGAGGTTGATCGTTAGTAATGGGGAAAGAGGAAGCGGAGAAGGAAAGGCTGGTGTACTCTCGACTACACAGCCTCAGTTTCAGGTAGATTCGAATTTACGTTCCAGCGAAGTGCAGGCGACATCGGGTCAAGCGTTATCGATTGGCTATGAAGAAGAAGGTACAACTTTGTCATCCACTTCTTTGACGTCCCCGAGAAGCGGCGCGATTGACACAGAGGGGCTAAGTTCGTCGATGGCAGAGTTAAGCGGACTCGCCATTCACCCAGATACGAGACGTATGCTGCAGGAGGACGGGGCAGCAAGGCAGAATCAGGAAGAAAATCCACCTGCGTATCACACCATATACGCTGCTGGTGGGGGGTAAGGAAGATGGGAAAAAAGGAGTATTTCCTTTGTTGAGATTCTCTGACAATGTCTTTAGTTTATGCCATTGCTATGTTTACCCACGATCCTGTTAATCTTTTTTTTTTTCGTTCTCTTCTGCGTCACGAGGACTCTGGGAGGAGGATAGATGTCCGATAGGTCGTAGTACCGTGTTTGGTAATCTCTTCAGACCCTGGGCACAAAGCCAGTGACTCCCGATCACCGCAAATGACACGTTGAAGCCTGTGCTTCTATCGGTGCCTTGCCTTCGTCCTTCTTGAAATGATGCTTCTCGAGAGATGTCCCCCTCTAACTCTCGCATGTGCTTAGACTTGATGAGGTCTGTCTTATCGGCATAAATACCCTCACCGGTCCAACCTTAGCCCCCCGATTGCTCCGGCTTGCTCGCTGCGTGATACCTGCTAGCCCTTTGGGCGCTTGAAGCTTAACCCTGACAGATCCCCCTCAAGATCTGGGGCTGTGGCAGGTTCGGCTGAGTCCGGTCGCTCCAACTTATGGTTTTTGAAGGCTATGGTCAAGTCTCGCGGTACTACACCCATATGTGTCCTACTGCTGAAGTCACTGATGTTTATCCAAAAAGGCTGTGCATTTCTTGAAGGGCCTAAAGCTATCTGTGGGTGTATCTCCTAAGAGGGCTTCGTTGGAGTAGTTAGCAAGTGCTGTTGAGAAATGGTGGCAGTGGTGTTAAAAAGCATAAGCTCCACTTTCCCCACTGTCGTCAGATCATTTCCAAAGCGTTTTCTTCCCTGCGTAATACCAAGTCATCCACATTTTTGCGCGTCCGTGATGCCAAAATGCGAAAGAGAAGGCATGCCACCGAAGCCAAGCCCCTCCCTCTGGCGGCAACATCCTTCCTCTGATGGTCCTCATTGCTCGTCATCCTTAGCACGATCAAACCGCCTACTGACCCTATATTTCCTTCTTCTAGCTATGCCAAACCCTCGGCAGTTGCCTGGAATGATTGCACCTGTTCCTCCACCCGTTCCTCTAGCTCCCCCTGCCCCGGATCCTTTTGCAGGACCCAACTTTACTCCCTAACCACCTAGGACAGTGACAATAACGACAACCACGTCTATCACAAGCGTTATTGAAACCACTTCCGTGTAATTACCAGTCGGATTTAATGTCTCTGAACAACTCTAATGCGGTAGCTGATTCTCTGAACTTTGTTTTGATTGTCTCTCTTGTTAGCGGAACTTTGAACGGAAAGGCATTCACTACTACTGTGCAAGCCACCACCGTTGTCCCGGTAGTCACCACGGTGGTCTCTACTGGTTCTAGAGAATCGAGTACAGCAGGGATTGTCGTTGGATCTGTTTTCGGAGGTAAATGATTTATTTTCTTCCCCCAAGTCATCGGGTTCCTACGCGTCTCATTCACGATATGTAATGAATATAGGTATTATAGCAATAGTAGTCCTTGCTACCTTCGGCGCGTATCTCCTCCAATTCTGCCCATCTCGGAAACCTAATAGGAGGGCGCGATTTTGACACATTAAAAATGACAAAGCGTTGATGGGAGGGACATACATACATCTACTTGCTCCAATTGCCCAGGCAAGGGGAATCTTACAGCTAGGGCAAATGTCCTCCCGTTTTGAAAAGCGAATCTAATCCGCTCAACTTATTGGGGAAGACTGAGCTGTGAAGGCAATCTTATGCCGGAACTATTGATAGTGTGGCCAGAGGATAGAATTCAATTTGTTACATATACAGAACACGACATCTTTCAACATTTATTTWAAAACTTCATGCGTTTGCCAGACCGATCAAATTTCGCCGAACGTTCCAATATCCTTAGACAGGAGAGAAGAACGTAAACGTCGTCCCAACTTGACTCCAAAATCCAAATATTCCCCACTAGTAGTCACAGTTCAGCAACGCCTACATATCAGATTCATGAAAGACTTACTATGTCCGAGACCGTGGCTACCGCGTTACGAAGAGCATAGGCCTCGAGGCTGTAACACAAATGGTGAGTGTTGGCTCTTACGGATCCCCAGTTGTACTAACAAAATCCCATTGAAGACGCATCCGATCTGGTCCCAGTCGATGCCTTGAGCTCCATAATTGGCCGGCCCAAAAGTTACAACGTCCGCGATCAGGTAGTTATGAGACGAATCGATACCCCACATGAATGTTTCCCAGTCTTCCAAGAATGTAAGTAGATCCTACATAAATATTGTCAGCCTAGACGAATCACGACGAATCATGAGCTGGAGTGACATACGCCTCCAGAATCAGTGGCAGCGACAGAGCAACCAAGGAGCAAGTTGCTTTGAATTGACGCCGGCGCGAGATGCTGCAGAGTCTCGTTGAATTTGCCAGGAGCCACATTGACGGGACTCCCAGCGGCCTTCAAGTGGGAAGGCCTGGATTTGGCAGTGGTCGCATTGAGAAGATTCAATGCGCCTCCGGGTCCATCAGCTTTGGGACTCGGAACTGCGGCGACGAAGGTGACTGCGAGAGCGAGGAGAGCAGCGAGAATGAACTTCATGGTATGAGATGATTTAGCAGGTCGAATTGTCGTATTCTGCTGAGGACTTGGAGGTAATTGCAGGTTGCTTTTATAATGGTCATTGAGTGTGCTGGTGGGAGGCCAGAAGACTTGTTTGGGGTGAGTGGAGATATATTGAACCCGACCCCTGTAGTTATCAGATGAACACTCCCTCCTTTGGGAGATGAGGGCACTGATCGTCCATGAGCAATGTAATGCCCGCACTGACTGCTGATCTTTTGTTACACAATGATGCGCAGCAGGCGGGGGCACCCACGATGCCTACTGCAAAATTAGTCGGACAGAATCCTAGACTGAAGGCGCTGGATGAAAGATCTGCCCTGGAGAGCCACAAACTACATACATCCATGTGAAGGTGCAACGCACGTGCAAACGACCGAGCGCCGGGCACACTAGACCCAAGCAAGGGCCCAATGATGACAAGATTGTTTATTGATTTAGTCCTGTCGGAAGCAGTCTCAAAATAAGTATAGACACTCAGAATAGTTTGGGATAACTATTCATGCCCTGTGCCTGGCGCTTGATGATCTGGAATTCGTTCGATGCGTGCTGAGGCCAGTACTCACAAAAACTTCGAGGGTCTGTTAAATGAATAGAGCTTACAAATAACACGGCCCCGTCGGGCCCAAAAACGCGAATTGCTGTTGGTTTATGACTGCGAAACGACCCGAAGCATTTGGCTCGAGCTCACGCGCAGAGAATGGATAGGACTCCTACCCTTCCTAATTGGGCGGATCTGCGATGACGCTTTTGGCGACAGGCCCCAAATGAGAGATTCAATCAACAATATAAGACGATGTAAGAGATAGAACAATCAAGGCCTAGTGGTTTTATGAGGTTTTGGGAAGTTTATTGAAGGGATACGCAGCAGATATCCGTCTCAGAGACGAAGAAATGGAAAAATGCACCTCATACTAGTTGCGGAATAATGAATCCACTGTCGACTGACGAGTTCCATTACGCCACCAGCTTGTGCTGGATTGTAAGCTCAGCGAGATGCAAAAAGGGGGGAACCGGTAGGTGCAAGGACACACTAGCCGAGTGAAAGAAACTTGCTCAAATGATTTCTGCGACGGTACGTACGGAGCGCCGATATCCATGATCAGATACCGTTGTGAAAGGGCAGGTGAGTATGTGAGCTATCCAAGTTGTTCATTGCTCCTGTGCTCGTCCCGAGAGAATTGCCACCCGTTGCTAGCACTGGACACTCATATCGTCTCATGTCCGTTTGATGTGTAAGTGAGCATAACTAGCTTCTCCTATCTTGTCTTTGTGAACAGACAGTCGAGAACTTGCCGTTCCTTGGGCTTGATGGTTGCGCAGGGGGGCCAAGTGATGTAAGGACAGCGACGCTTCACATTACAAGAGGAAGCCTGTCTCCTTGTTGGAGAGAGGTGCGCCATGGGAAAAATCACGGGTTTGCCTTCAGCCGCCTGTTCTAATATTAGCCCGATTAAGCACCTGATGCCCCAGCTTGTACCAATAACTGGATAAGCAGGCCGCTGCCGTGTTCTACTGCTCGTTCAATCGTATTTTTACTGATAATATTGAACTTATAAATTAATGTAGCGATGCAAGATTGGTAGCTGCGGCCATCATATACTTGTGAGAATTATTCATGTCGGTGGGTAATGTTTTCTTTTTGCGTAACTTCCCTCGACCGAGGGAAGCTGAGAAGGTTCCACAAATATAAAAGAGCGCGGATGCAAAGACAACTTCCAACTCCAAACCCGCCTTTGACACAACTCCACACATTATGCCCGCATTATTACTTCCACCCTTTCCTGACGACGTTCCCACACACCCTCTCCTCATCATTGACTATGATCTACTCAAGTTGCGAGACCCACAAGAAGTTGACAGGCTATGGGGAGCAGCGACGGAGCTGGGCTTCTGGTAGTAAGTCCCCCCATATCTGATGGCTTTGGTTGCTTTGCGCCCCCCCAGGCGATCCCCTGTGTACACTTTCACTGCTGGTACTCATTTCTACCTGATATTCTAATTTGGTATACATATTAACAGCCTCAAAAACCATGGAGCTGAAGAAGAGGTCAATGCAATGTTTGACCTCGGAGCAGAAGTAATGGCTTTGCCCCTTGAAGAAAAGATGAAGTACCACCAGGGATATGATGGAGGCTCTGCTGGGTTAGTTTTTTCACGTTGTCTCCAAGCCCATTCTAGCTCAAAGTCAAACGCCTTTCTTGCACCTTTCTACCCTTAGTTACAAAGAGTCGGGCAGCAATGTTGTGGACGCCACGGGTGAAAGAGATACCATCGAACTCTTCAA
>JAECYV010000012.1:207117-219470 GCA_023014305.1 Lepiota subincarnata | reverse complement strand
AAAACTTCATGCGTTTGCCAGACCGATCAAATTTCGCCGAACGTTCCAATATCCTTAGACAGGAGAGAAGAACGTAAACGTCGTCCCAACTTGACTCCAAAATCCAAATATTCCCCACTAGTAGTCACAGTTCAGCAACGCCTACATATCAGATTCATGAAAGACTTACTATGTCCGAGACCGTGGCTACCGCGTTACGAAGAGCATAGGCCTCGAGGCTGTAACACAAATGGTGAGTGTTGGCTCTTACGGATCCCCAGTTGTACTAACAAAATCCCATTGAAGACGCATCCGATCTGGTCCCAGTCGATGCCTTGAGCTCCATAATTGGCCGGCCCAAAAGTTACAACGTCCGCGATCAGGTAGTTATGAGACGAATCGATACCCCACATGAATGTTTCCCAGTCTTCCAAGAATGTAAGTAGATCCTACATAAATATTGTCAGCCTAGACGAATCACGACGAATCATGAGCTGGAGTGACATACGCCTCCAGAATCAGTGGCAGCGACAGAGCAACCAAGGAGCAAGTTGCTTTGAATTGACGCCGGCGCGAGATGCTGCAGAGTCTCGTTGAATTTGCCAGGAGCCACATTGACGGGACTCCCAGCGGCCTTCAAGTGGGAAGGCCTGGATTTGGCAGTGGTCGCATTGAGAAGATTCAATGCGCCTCCGGGTCCATCAGCTTTGGGACTCGGAACTGCGGCGACGAAGGTGACTGCGAGAGCGAGGAGAGCAGCGAGAATGAACTTCATGGTATGAGATGATTTAGCAGGTCGAATTGTCGTATTCTGCTGAGGACTTGGAGGTAATTGCAGGTTGCTTTTATAATGGTCATTGAGTGTGCTGGTGGGAGGCCAGAAGACTTGTTTGGGGTGAGTGGAGAAATGTTGAACCCGACCCTGTAGTTCCCAGATGAGCATTCCATTCTTTTGGGACATAATGCCCTGCGCGTTGAACTTTCGTCGTTGGTTGAATGATGCACAACCACGGTATCTATTTGGGAGATAGAGGTTCGCTTCAAAATATAAATATCCACCATGAACGACATTGTAGGAAGCCAGAACCATAGACACCCATGTGAAGGCATAACGAACGTGCAGTTGACGAGGGCCCCAAGTACCAGATATGTTCGACTGTTGAGGGGATCGATGTTAAAATAGTTACAAGATTTGGTTCAGTCCAAGCCGGATAAAAAAGGATGTTGATCTGATGTAGATATATGCAATTGCTATCTACTAGGTCTTGTGCCTGATCCTTGATTGCCATTCTTAATGTATCTGAGAGTAAGAATAAAAGCTTATAAATATTTGCGGCCTTGGCGGGCCCCCTCGTATGGGCAAATCGTATGTACATACTTTGAACGTGGGAAGGCACCTGGCCAAGTGACCATGTATACAGGAGGATGTCATATTGGTAATCAAAGGACATTCTATCAAGTGCCTGGGAAGTTGTGGATGAAGCATTTAACTCGAACTGTCCAACCGACAGAGACGGAGTTTAGCGCATGCACAGGTTTGGATCATTTAGCCTCTACTAGTTGTCATTTGGTGCTAATACCCGTTTTCTGCTCTGAAGTACCCTGTACCGCACTTTGCCGTCACGATGGGATTAGCCTTTGAGCACTTTCTCCCTCTTCACCGTTACTAACAATATACTCTAGGCGGGCCGTCGAATTACTAGGCTGCTCGCTACAGAAATATAATAGGCTTCGCTTCCTGGATGCTGGAGTATTTATATCGACATCTCAGATGGCCTGTCTAGGCTCAATGGAAAGTCAGCGCTCAGACCCCTAAATCCATACTGCATTGAGCAGGTAATGTCACTGTCCCCTCAAGGCTTCTTCAACTCCTTCCCACCGGACAGAAGACAACATCAAATAATTAAATATCTTCCACGGACAGATCCTCCCATGCTCAAAATACTCCTCGAAAGGTTTACCAAGCCGTGGTAGCACCCCCATCAACGTCACCGATATCTTTGCCGCTCATTTGGGGCATTTCCATTACTGGTACGAGAATAAACGCCTCATTATGACCACCATTATCACCGCCGCCACTGTTTGGCGCTCAGCTCACCGGGAGAAAGAGAAAGACGGCGGTCTCAGTGGTGAAACAAGAATGGGAAGGAGAGAGGAAGATACGGTCGTGGATTGAGAGGTGTTTTCAAGCAGATATTCACACCGATTTTTAGTGTCTTTGGGTACTTCATATTTTGTCGACAAATTTTACATTCATGCTAAAAGTAAGGAGAATATTGTTCTTAACCATCGTAGGCGTCATTCTCATTTCGTTGTTTCTTCCACCCATGGTGTTGCTCATTTGATAACATACAGACCGATAACAGTCCACTCGTCGCAGCAATTATCTGCTTCATGCTGTTTTTGGCTCAGTGCCACGGCTCATCGCATACGACTCGGGCCCCTATGTTATACATTAACAAAAACTGTTCCCCACAATTTGCACAAGTGGGGAATTTTAACCCACCTTGATATTTACTGCCTTGACATATTTATTTCTTCGGGTGAACCATTCCAGAGCTGTTGACCCCGTTTCAAACTTCTTTTCCGGCGCTGTGGCGACCGCCGAGGCGATAGCTGCACTGGACTCAATGAAAGCCCGAAGTATTTTAGTGTTGCCTGGACGTGTGAAGAAAACAAGTGACCAGCGCTCATAGATAGATTGCGCTCCAGGTGGCGGACTGGCAAGGCGAGGGGGGAGGAAACGACTGAGTTTTTGGTTAGAAGAAAGGGGATGAGATCTTACAGGACGCGATGCATGTTCGAACGAAGGATCCCACCGCTGAATATGGAGAGTGCGTCACCAATGTTACAGATTGCATGGTTAGGGATAGGCTGGATAATGCGGTGGTGAGATGTCTGATTAGAGGCGAGAGGAAGGCCAAAATTTTTATTTATTTTCACCTTGACATATTGCCAGCTGTCGGTACCAGGAGCCAGAACTTGGAGACCGCCGAGGCGGTTGTGCAGAAAGGCCTGTTGTCGAACACGTGAATATTTGACTATTTTTTTWWAAAAAAAACTGGACACTACCAGGGAACCAAAGTCCGTGTGTGCACCAGTAGCTTTCTTGTGCACGTTATGTGGCATAGGTGGGTTCCTGATAATCCTTGCCTCACAAATGCTAGGCTCCTCTTCTGGATGTTGGTCAGCTAAAAAGCCCTTCGGAAGCCCGAGTTGATCGTTGAGAATATCAATAATGGTATGATTGACCTCGCGGGACTTGCGCACAAATGGCTGAACAACAGAGGCCATGCTGTGTTTGATTGGTTCCGGGTAGGAATTATGGGTCTGCTTCGGCCAGGCGAGGGCGTCATCTTTGGAGATRTTGAAGAGTTCGATGGTATCTCTTTCACCCGTGGCGTCCACAACATTGCTGCCCGACTCTTTGTAACTAAGGGTAGAAAGGTGCAAGAAAGGCGTTTGACTTTGAGCTAGAATGGGCTTGGAGACAACGTGAAAAAACTAACCCAGCAGAGCCTCCATCATATCCCTGGTGGTACTTCATCTTTTCTTCAAGGGGCAAAGCCATTACTTCTGCTCCGAGGTCAAACATTGCATTGACCTCTTCTTCAGCTCCATGGTTTTTGAGGCTGTTAATATGTATACCAAATTAGAATATCAGGTAGAAATGAGTACCAGCAGTGAAAGTGTACACAGGGGATCGCCTGGGGGGGCGCAAAGCAACCAAAGCCATCAGATATGGGGGGACCTACTACCAGAAGCCCAGCTCCGTCGCTGCTCCCCATAGCCTGTCAACTTCTTGTGGGTCTCGCAACTTGAGTAGATCATAGTCAATGATGAGGAGAGGGTGTGTGGGAACGTCGTCAGGAAAGGGTGGAAGTAATAATGCGGGCATAATGTGTGGAGTTGTGTCAAAGGCGGGTTTGGAGTTGGAAGTTGTCTTTGCATCCGCGCTCTTTTATATTTGTGGAACCTTCTCAGCTTCCCTCGGTCGAGGGAAGTTACGCAAAAAGAAAACATTACCCACCGACATGAATAATTCTCACAAGTATATGATGGCCGCAGCTACCAATCTTGCATCGCTACATTAATTTATAAGTTCAATATTATCAGTAAAAATACGATTGAACGAGCAGTAGAACACGGCAGCGGCCTGCTTATCCAGTTATTGGTACAAGCTGGGGCATCAGGTGCTTAATCGGGCTAATATTAGAACAGGCGGCTGAAGGCAAACCCGTGATTTTTCCCATGGCGCACCTCTCTCCAACAAGGAGACAGGCTTCCTCTTGTAATGTGAAGCGTCGCTGTCCTTACATCACTTGGCCCCCCTGCGCAACCATCAAGCCCAAGGAACGGCAAGTTCTCGACTGTCTGTTCACAAAGACAAGATAGGAGAAGCTAGTTATGCTCACTTACACATCAAACGGACATGAGACGATATGAGTGTCCAGTGCTAGCAACGGGTGGCAATTCTCTCGGGACGAGCACAGGAGCAATGAACAACTTGGATAGCTCACATACTCACCTGCCCTTTCACAACGGTATCTGATCATGGATATCGGCGCTCCGTACGTACCGTCGCAGAAATCATTTGAGCAAGTTTCTTTCACTCGGCTAGTGTGTCCTTGCACCTACCGGTTCCCCCCTTTTTGCATCTCGCTGAGCTTACAATCCAGCACAAGCTGGTGGCGTAATGGAACTCGTCAGTCGACAGTGGATTCATTATTCCGCAACTAGTATGAGGTGCATTTTTCCATTTCTTCGTCTCTGAGACGGATATCTGCTGCGTATCCCTTCAATAAACTTCCCAAAACCTCATAAAACCACTAGGCCTTGATTGTTCTATCTCTTACATCGTCTTATATTGTTGATTGAATCTCTCATTTGGGGCCTGTCGCCAAAAGCGTCATCGCAGATCCGCCCAATTAGGAAGGGTAGGAGTCCTATCCATTCTCTGCGCGTGAGCTCGAGCCAAATGCTTCGGGTCGTTTCGCAGTCATAAACCAACAGCAATTCGCGTTTTTGGGCCCGACGGGGCCGTGTTATTTGTAAGCTCTATTCATTTAACAGACCCTCGAAGTTTTTGTGAGTACTGGCCTCAGCACGCATCGAACGAATTCCAGATCATCAAGCGCCAGGCACAGGGCATGAATAGTTATCCCAAACTATTCTGAGTGTCTATACTTATTTTGAGACTGCTTCCGACAGGACTAAATCAATAAACAATCTTGTCATCATTGGGCCCTTGCTTGGGTCTAGTGTGCCCGGCGCTCGGTCGTTTGCACGTGCGTTGCACCTTCACATGGATGTATGTAGTTTGTGGCTCTCCAGGGCAGATCTTTCATCCAGCGCCTTCAGTCTAGGATTCTGTCCGACTAATTTTGCAGTAGGCATCGTGGGTGCCCCCGCCTGCTGCGCATCATTGTGTAACAAAAGATCAGCAGTCAGTGCGGGCATTACATTGCTCATGGACGATCAGTGCCCTCATCTCCCAAAGGAGGGAGTGTTCATCTGATAACTACAGGGGTCGGGTTCAATATATCTCCACTCACCCCAAACAAGTCTTCTGGCCTCCCACCAGCACACTCAATGACCATTATAAAAGCAACCTGCAATTACCTCCAAGTCCTCAGCAGAATACGACAATTCGACCTGCTAAATCATCTCATACCATGAAGTTCATTCTCGCTGCTCTCCTCGCTCTCGCAGTCACCTTCGTCGCCGCAGTTCCGAGTCCCAAAGCTGATGGACCCGGAGGCGCATTGAATCTTCTCAATGCGACCACTGCCAAATCCAGGCCTTCCCACTTGAAGGCCGCTGGGAGTCCCGTCAATGTGGCTCCTGGCAAATTCAACGAGACTCTGCAGCATCTCGCGCCGGCGTCAATTCAAAGCAACTTGCTCCTTGGTTGCTCTGTCGCTGCCACTGATTCTGGAGGCGTATGTCACTCCAGCTCATGATTCGTCGTGATTCGTCTAGGCTGACAATATTTATGTAGGATCTACTTACATTCTTGGAAGACTGGGAAACATTCATGTGGGGTATCGATTCGTCTCATAACTACCTGATCGCGGACGTTGTAACTTTTGGGCCGGCCAATTATGGAGCTCAAGGCATCGACTGGGACCAGATCGGATGCGTCTTCAATGGGATTTTGTTAGTACAACTGGGGATCCGTAAGAGCCAACACTCACCATTTGTGTTACAGCCTCGAGGCCTATGCTCTTCGTAACGCGGTAGCCACGGTCTCGGACATAGTAAGTCTTTCATGAATCTGATATGTAGGCGTTGCTGAACTGTGACTACTAGTGGGGAATATTTGGATTTTGGAGTCAAGTTGGGACGACGTTTACGTTCTTCTCTCCTGTCTAAGGATATTGGAACGTTCGGCGAAATTTGATCGGTCTGGCAAACGCATGAAGTTTTTAAATAAATGTTGAAAGACATCGTGTTCTACATATGTAACGAATTGAATTCCATCCTGTGGCCACACTACCAACAGCTTCGGGATGAGACCACATTCACGGCTCAGTCTCCCACATCTACGCTAACCAGCGAAAATACACCAAATAAAATTTCACAATTTTCACAAAGCCCTGTTCCTACGCGATCATACACCGCATACTTCAACTACTGTTATCTCATGAGCGCCACGCCGCCACTAATCCTACCTTACGCTTTGAACAAACCTCGCATTAATTGCAAACACAGCTCGACGAGCACATTGTCCATTCTCTCCTAAATAGAGGGTATACAACTCATCACCAGCACTAGCAGCGCCCTGCGTCTTGGCGCCGTCCTCCAGCATCGTTCCGTTTCGGCTTTTATCCAATATCTTGGACTTTCCCAAGCTTACACGCTGGACGATCACGGCGTTCTGCTCAAAGGGCAAGCTGACATCCAAAGTGATCGGCAACTTCGGGCCGTTCAAGCATCACCCTTGGATCATCAGAGCCCTTAATCCCTCAGTGGCATATTCATTGCGATTGTCTAAAAACAAGCAATATGACATATTAAGGTTGAATTTGGAAGAATATAATATCTCGCAAACGCAAAATTCAAACTACAGAGAATACAAAGCTTGGTGTGAAACGCATGGTGACACAATTGTCCAACAGCGCTGTAATCAATCGGGCCCGCCCCCGCCTCCCCCACCACCTCCCCCACCATCGCCCCCGCCATCGCCCCCGCCGTCGCCGCAGTCCCCTCCCCCGCCATCACCACCGCCGTCTCCCCCACCGCCACCACCGCCATCTCCTCCTCCCCCACCTCCGGTGTCGTAGCCATCGTTGTTGTTACCTCCTTCTCCACCGCTAACTCCCCTTCCGCTGTCTCCACCCCTGATACTATATACGCTCCCGCGATATCCAATCCCGTCAGTACTGCTCCAGGGGTGGGGCGATCTTCCGCGACCACCAACCCTTCGACGACACAAGCGAAAACCGATACAAATCCAATACAAAATCCCAAATAGAATAACTGAACCTGTGAGAGGTGGCCATTGTACTGTATATTAGTATTATCATGAAAATCGAACGAGTGTACACTATGACGATTACCTACGGCAGCGAGTGCGTTAATATTCCTCTTGTCCATGCCACCATCTGAGCTCTGGCGGTGAACGAATGTATTGCTAGAATGAGATTCACTCGTAGAAGGCCGGATAAAAGCTAGGCAAAGGAAGGATTAGAATGTGAGAAAGGCGAAGGGGAGGGACTGACCCAGTCAGAGAAAAGGACCATGACTCGGGAGGTAACAGGTATTTAATAGCTAACACAAGATAAAAAGGTCATTGAAAGCTGTGGAAGAGCTGTCCTGGGTGGTCACCGGACCTCCCAACTCAATAAACATGTTGCGGTCTTTCCCAGCACAAAGATAGCCATCACATGCACATGCATTTCATCCAGTCCTGATAAATTACCCATCGTCTACTTATAGCGCAAGTCACGATAGTGCCAAGTATCTAAGCGCACATGAGGATGTATATGTTGACCGCTAAAAAAAGAAAATTAAAATTCGTCCAAAGGGTTCCTACACAATCCAACACCTCGGACTCAAATTACACTGGGGTACTAGGGCACTGCCCTCTAGCATCACTCTGTTTCGGTTTTCATCCAAATTCGTTAATTGTTCGGAGCATACGCGCTGGATGGCTGTAAGCTTCTGCCCCAAAGTAAAGGGGATCGTCCATCCAAAATGTGAGGGTGTCCCCCCTGGTATCCCACGCGCTACCTATCAAAGGCCCTGCAACCAGTGGAGGTGTGAGTAGATATTTCTATTATGAGGTTATTACACTGCTATTCACCCCAGTAGAACTGGTCCTTCCCTTGTCACCGCCATCAACATCCTCAGCACTACGTCATTCGCCACGACACGAAGACAGCACCGTTTCTTATGTTTTTGGCGTTGTTCGGTACGGATTTTCAAAGGCTTTCAGACGCATCCACACCCATCTCGGACGGCGCATTTGGTTTTACGGAAATCGTAAAATACCTCCTTGCCTGTCACCCAGGACCTCGGCGCTGCGACTAATGGGAAACTCGCCCAATCCGTATGTCCAGGACAGAGGAAAAAGGGCTGAAGTGTGACCGACAGGCGCTTAAGCGCCGGTGATGAAGTGGTCATGAACATCGGAAGTCTGTGATGTCGTCCAAGGAGACGTTGAGCGTTTGCCTCGAAAACTCGATATGGGATAAAAGACTGGTAAGGCTTGAAGTGCATGCAGCGAGGATCCTAGCGGCTTGGTGAAAGGTAACACCGTAGGTGAAGGAAAGGGTTTTGATGGAGGGGGTGACAAAGTGGGGGGAATGAGGGTGAGGGAGTCGAGGGCACGAATGAAAGCGTCAGCCTGGGCGGTGTTGCTGAGTGTGGTATGTCTGTAACTCCTCTTCTGCTGTCTCCACCC
The DNA here is from genome assembly GCA_023014305.1 of Lepiota subincarnata. NCBI lineage: Eukaryota > Fungi > Basidiomycota > Agaricomycetes > Agaricales > Agaricaceae > Lepiota > Lepiota subincarnata. Next base: position 210,583 of record JAECYV010000012.1, on the reverse strand, counting down.
CTGATACTATATACCATCAATACGGCTCGAAGGGGTGGAACGGCCTTCTGCGACCACCAACCGTTCGACAACGCAAGCGAAAACCGATACAAATCCAACAAAAAATCCCAAATAGAATAACTGAACCTGTGAGAGGTGGCCATTGTACTGTATATTAGTATTACCACGAGGCCGAACGAGTGTACGCTATGACGATTACCGGCGGCAGTGAGTGCGGTAATATTAATATTCCCCTTGTCCGTGCCACCATCTAGCTCTGGCAGCGAACGAATGTATTGCTAGAATAAGATTCACTCATAGAAGGCCGGACAAAATCTAGGCAAAGGAAGGATTAGAATGTGAGAAAGGCGAAGGGGAGGGACTGACGTCAGAGAAAAGGACCATGACTCGGGAGGTAACAGGTATTTAATGGCTAGCACACGGTGGAGATGTAAGCTCGCCACGCGCTTTCTCGATGGCTTGTTCGGATTCCTCAGCAAACTCATCTTTCTCCTGCTCGGCCTCCTGCACGTGCTTGCTAACTGCGCTCTGGACGATGCCACGTGCCTTGCATTCTTCCAAATACTTACCAACCATCCCTCGCCACATCGTATGTCCCATTACCTCATTACAATGCACATCCTCTACGCCTTGTACTTCCACGGGACCCAATCCGGCTACAGTCCAGCTGACTACTGTCGCACGTGTTAAAATAGCCAAGACGTAATCATCAGAAGCATATCCGTTTACAAGTCGGCCTGCGACGACGCGTCGAACTTTTGTCCAGGCATCAGGCCCAGCCGCCGCTGGTGTGCCAAAAAGGAACACATCTTCGACCAGACCGAACGACTCTGAGATGGGAAGCTTGGCGAGCTCCTTAAGCGCCTCGAATATAACGAGCGACCCCAGCGAGTACCCGACCAACGTGATTGGGCGATTGCCGAATGCCCGCTTTGTTATCAATTCTGCCAGTACAAGACCTGTCTTTTGTGCCCGGGCCCGCGCAGTCATCCATGGGTTATCTATGAAATAGTCAGTACATTATGGAAAACTGTCGCATGGCTGAGTACCGACCAATCAATTTCCCGATTTTGAGCAGGGCAATGGGAGACAATGCGCTCATTATGCCTGCAAACGCTGTTCGTCTGATAGCCTCTGCCTTGACATATTTCATCGCATGAGATTTTACCAGATCATGCATTGCATTGGATAGCRCTTTCAAGGCTTCGATCTCCTATAAAGGGCATCAGCTTTAAGCCTAAAATCCAATACCAATGTCGTACCCACTGCAACGCAAACACGTCGTCTCCTTCAAATATTGTCCAAGGTTTGCAAACATCGGATTTATCGGTCAACCAGCCGCTCACACAAAGCCTAATCCCAAGAGTCTCCTTCCCTTCTCTCACCCCGACGGGCAACACTGCCAAGTCACGTACCTCACGCATATATCTCTCAACCATCTCCCCTGTAGATTTGGCCCCATACGCACCAAAAAGTGCGCCACAGACCGTCGACGATCCAGCCAACCCAGTCACTATCAATCCTACGGCAGTTCCACCAACCCCTACCCACCCCAGCAAACTAGTTACGCCGGCAGCAACTAATGGCGCAGCCAATCCTCCTGTCACACCAATCAGTACACCACCTGCCACCGCACCCAAGCTAACGCTTGCAATCCGTTTGATATAGCTCCTATCTGCATGAGTGGTACGCATTGCCTCGGTATGAGTCTGGGCCTGCGCTGCCACTATTTCCGGATTTTTCAGTACTTCCACTATTGTGTCTTCATCCACAGTTACACGTGGTTTAAATTGCGCAAAAAATGCCCTGGTATAGGCAGAGTATTGCTTTGAAGTGGTGATGTGCAGAAAGAGTATGGTTGTGAATGTTTTGTTCACCGCTTCTTCTGACGGCAATGATGGTAGATCTGCTATCGATGTGTCGGCAAATTCGTCTACCTCTGGACATTTCTCTACTTCTGCGTTAAATTCAGCGCTCAAAACAATATTTGATAGTGGATATTACGTACCTGTTGTATTATCCTCAGGTTGTTGACAAACGATCCAGGCCTTGTACGCCAATTCCTGTGCCCACTGATTCAAAGTCCGAATAAATTCATTCTTTGTCTCCTCATTCGCTCCTTTTGCCGGCACTGAATTATCGCACTCCCACCTCGCATAGATATCGTACGTATTCCTGAAAGCTGCAAGACGACGAAAGAAATGCTGAAACACCGTATCTTTCTCTTGGGCCGTTAACTCCTTCGGCGGTGTGATCTTCTCTATATCAGTCGGCATTATTAGTGGCAACAATTGAAAGAGAAAAGAGCTGGGAGAATGGACTTTAAGCTACACCTGAGCTCGAGCGGAGCCCCTACGACATAGGCAACTGACATCATTGTTGGATATTTTTAGAAACTTGGGTTTGATTTCTCCACTTGGGCTACAGCATGTGTGATGTGTATCAAACGTCGAACCTAGGCGAGATGAGGTCACTGGGTGACTGGGTGAGCCCTTGAGCTCACGCCTATCCTCACGCAAGTTGCTCCCGTGTCAAAGAAAGAGATTACTCATGGTCTGGTGGATTCAATAAATGTGAACGCTGCGCGTCGTTGTCCATTTCAACATCATGTAACCCACCGGTCTCCTGCTAAGTTCAGCAGAGGCTCATCTGGGGCTTGCCCATGAGTATGGGACTACTGCACCGACAAAATGGAACGAGGTTGCAAAGAGTGTTTACAACGATCGCGGCACGATCGAGACGGCAACCATTGCGATACTACAAGCAAATGGACTACCGACCTAAACAGAAGTCTTAGTAAGAAGTCAACTTTCGCTACATGTAACTGAGGCTATCGATAAGAGAAAGAGCGCGTGTGTGTAAACATGTAATAAAATCTGGTTGTCGATTATCGGAGTATATCTTTGTACATAGTATCATCAACCTGACCTCCCTCTTCAAATCTGTCTGCCAGTGTTTTTGATGCTAGTACATGGCGAAGATAAGCTTGCCCGCCAGTAGCACAACCGGTATCAAAAGACCACATAGCATAAGATGTAGGCGCGATGTAATCCCAGATCTCCTTCCAGACCGGTGCAGTACCAGGCACAACTTCCAGTTGAATTTGATTGAGAGTTGCACGTACCTGCTCGGCATATTCAAAGACAAATGGGATAAGCATGGTACGGATAGGGTGATGCAGGAGTTTGATATCCAACAAGCGAACGATCTTCAGAAGCTCCAGAGCGCAGACTTTTCGTACATGTTCTAGAGCTGGTTGGGTAAACTCCTAATAACATCATTATGATGTAGATATAGAACGTTTAAAAAAAAACGTACTTCATATGTCGGCACGGTGGATACCTGTTTCTTGATTTTGTCAACAGATTCTGCGATCTGACTAAACCTTAATTTGCCATCAGCAATAAAAGCCATGGCTTCCCGGCGAAGATGCTCGATTTCCATCCTATTCCCATACACCGTGCGG
>JAECYV010000012.1:163938-181838 GCA_023014305.1 Lepiota subincarnata | reverse complement strand
GAAATACTTGTGTGTGTCGGTGTGTGTGCGAACTGAGTCTGCTTTTGTTGAGTGAAACCGGAAAAGGGAATGCCGGAGTCGCTACGCCTCGCCAACAGTCTCTACATCACGGCACAATAACAGGGATATACCAGAATCGTCAGAATAGTTCGGATCCGAATAAGGGGAACCTAAGAATAGACAACTTGGTGGCGTCGCGGTGATGGTTGTGGCTGAGCGACGAGCTTAGTGCCGACTGAGCACGGAGGAAAGTCAAATATACTGGAGACACCATACACGGTGGGAATTGAGTTAATCTATGTATACGTAGTACCAGGGAGCTAAGCGCTACTAGTGTATGCAACTATTCTGTCGTAAAGTAAGGAACGATAGAGTAGGGATCAGACATTAATAAAGAAAGGTCACCGTCAAAAAGGTAGGGAGGAACCTCCTGTGCATGGGTGTAACCGGGGAAAGGAACCGAGGGTGGCCCCACATTGAGGCCAAAATAATCACCTTGAGAAACTTCTGTCATCTGGCTGGTGAACTTGACATTCTTATCTATAATAATGAATTTTTTGGAAGTACCTGTCCATGATAATATCCAGGTGACAATTTTTCTCGTGAGCTGTGGGCTTCAGGCGCCCTTCGATCCGTTGATCTTTCAAGTTGCTTAGAATAACTTATGGACCAAATCTATATTGTATTGGAGGAGTGGTATCTACATGTATTTTTGGTTTACTTTCCGTTATCCTACGCCTTCCGCGAGGGGCCTCACACCGGGGCACTCCTCCACCCTACCCGTGACGGATCAGTGCCTTGCCGGATTCTCCACCTCAAGCCGCTCGCATCGGATCCGAACTGTTCTGAAGATCCTGGTCAGCCCCGCACAATAACAGACGATGATCTCGTGGCTTGAAAATAAGGTGATGTGTCCACATATAATTCTGTAGGGACCGAGATCCCCCCCTCCCCTGGTCCGTGCGCGTCGTCGGGGGACATAAATCCGCCCCTATACTTGTATATATGCGTTTCGCGCTAGACGAGATACGAGAGACATGAGTCCCATTTCGAGCTTCGCGGTATTGCCGCTCTTTTTTGCTCTCGGGATATGTACTGTCTATAATCAGCTCGGCGACTTACACCAGACCACRTTTGATTTTGTCATAGTTGGCGGTTTGTCGACCAATGATTACGAAGGGCAYGGTAATTGATGAACATTTGTAGGGGGGACAGCCGGATCTGTGCTGGCTAATCGCTTGTCCGCACGCGCGCAATTCCAAGTTCTCGTTATTGAAGCTGGTCCAAGGTGAGCCGTTATTGCATCCCGGGCCGCTCTTCCTAAGAAGGTTGCTTGCATTGCATTATAGTAATCAAGGCGTCCTCAACTCTCAAATCCCTTTCCTCTGGAGATCACTACAGAACACTCAATATGATTGGAACTTTACGTCAACGCCTCAAGCAGGGTTGAACGGGAGAGTGATCACATATGCTCGTGGCCATATCCTCGGTGGGAGCAGCTCAATCAGTAGGATTCTACCCGTTCAAGGAGAATCTGAACCTCGATAAACTGATATGATATTTTAGATACCATGTTCTATACCCGTGGAAGTGCGGATGATTACGACCGTTGGGCGAGGGTTACTAGGGATCCTGGATGGTCGTGGGACAAGTTGGTGCCCTACTTCAAGAAGGTTTGGTTTCCTATCTAGCTGAATGATTCGTTTTTCTTCATACATATTGCACAGCACGAACATTGGAGCCCACCAGCTGAACCACGGAACACTACCGGACAATTTAATCCTGTCGTCCATGGCTTCCACGGGATGACATTCACCGGTCTTTCTGGCCACCTCCAAGCAATTGATCCTCGAGTKATTTCGGCAGCGAACGAGCTCAGAGGAAAATTTCAATACAATCTGGACATGAATTCGGGCAATCCTCTTGGAACGGGTGAGGTTATAAATCGACACACCCACTACCCAGCTCATCTATTAATGTTGTTTGCAGTATGGTTCCAAGGGACAATCGGTCATGGAGAGAGGAGCAGCGCTGCAACTTCCTACTTAACGGATGATGTACTCAACAGACCAAACCTTCATGTGTTGCTGAACRCGAAAACAACTCGGCTTGTTGCTTCACATAGCCCCGGGCCAGGCGCACCTGCGTTCAGGCATGTCGAGCTCTCTGGAAACGGTTGGTTTGCTTTCCGATTTCATAACTGCCACATTGCTAAATGGGCCAAAGGCATACAAAATACGGTTCAAGCCACAAAAGAAGTGTTACTCTGCGCCGGATCGATCGGTTCTCCTTATATTCTGTTGCACTCGGGCATCGGCGATGCCCAAGAGTTAACGAGTGTTGGAATCACACCTGTAGTTGACCTTCCAAGTGTAGGCAAAAATTTAACAGATCACCCACTGTTTAGCGTTTCCTTCCGGGCGAATACAACTGACACTGTAGACAAGTACGTGGATCTCCCACATTTTATTTTCTTTAAGACTAATTATCGATAGCCTCACTACAAATTCTACTCTGTTTGCTGAAGCTTTAAATGAGTGGACGACAGAGAGAAAGGGCCCGTTAACAACCAGCGGTGGAAATAATGTTCTGTGGATTCGTCTGCCTAACAACTCATGGCAGAACCAGTCGGATCCGAGTGCTGGGCCTCGTTCACCTCACTGGGAGTTTATATCATCAGTAAGCGTCGTTGCTTGCATGAAAAGTCATTTGGCTTATTGTCTGTCATCCAGAACGGTGGATCCACCCAGGAAGCGCGTGTTGGTGCTCTGCTCGCCGTCGTTAGCCCTGCGTCTCGTTTGTCGTTGCATCTCTGAGCATTTAACCTATTAAATAACTCTCGTTCTCTCAAGGGGGATCAATCAAACTGGCCTCATCTGATCTTTCCCAGCAACCACTCATTGACCCGGGAATGTTAACCAACCCGGTTGATCTGGCCATCGCTCGCGACGCCATACGAGGCTCTCGACAGTTTTTCTCCGCACACGCATGGGATGGTTATGTTATCAGCGAAGCAGCTCCGACGGCTAATGTCACGACGGATGAAGGACTCGACGCGGTCATAAGAGATAGTGTTTCGAGCATTTATCACCCAGTTGGCACGACAGCCATGTCAGCTAAACACGCGACATATGGTGTTGTAGATCCTGACCTGAAGGTCAAGAAGGTCGAAGGACTGAGAATAGTTGACGCATCTGTAATGGCGAGTGTTGTCTCGTATTGCTGGTGCTGGAGGGTGACTTACCTATATATCTTCGATAGCCATTTATCATCTCTGCACACACACAAACCCCAGTTTATGTTATTGCGGAGAGAGCCGCAGATATGCTCCTAGAGGAATGGGTTCACTGAGGTATGCACGAGGTATCCAATCCGTATGGTAGCTATCAACTTGGATGAGAATCTTTTGTTGATTAACTTGTTGTATGACAGAATAAGGGCCATATTTTATTCAAATGGAATCATGATTATGGTAGGTTGCTTATCGAAGCAAGTTACTGAGGAGGCGAGAGCCTTCTGTGCACCCGCAAAAGATTATAGTGTGCTGGACGGAAGGTCAGATATATATTCTGAATGCGTGGAGCAATTCCATATAACGAGACTGTCACTGCGCTGGTAGTCGAAAGGTGGCATGTTCAGGATAGACAAAGGTGATAATGAAAGCACCTAGATCAAGCGCCCAAAGTACCTGCGATCAGATTTCCACTAGTGAGGCCTAGTAGACGAAGAGGTATAAGCAACGGGCCGCACAAAACACAAAACTATCCTCCTGGTGTTGAAGCCCCCATTTCAACATCTGCCGCACTCGCCCGTACTGGCCGTTTCCCTTCCCTCTCCAACTCGGCAGCTTTTTCGGATTCCTCGATGGTGTAGGCGGGTTCTTGGAGCTGCTTACAGCGCCGCTTATGGACCTTGCTCCGCCAATGTGATTTGAGTGCATGATCCGTTTCGTAATACCTAGCAGAAAAGGGGGGGGATGAGTGAATCGGGATAGTAGAGCCAATAGATGACCGACTTGGCACACTCCGCGCAATAATGTTGTGCCAAGCCTGGTTTTTCGTAGTCAAACGGCTCTGTTCTGGTCATAAAGTTGTTTCCGTCAGTGAGAGTTTCTCGAACAAAGGCTAGCATGTTCTGTGTACTTTGGGGTCCAAGTCGATCAGTTGGATCTGGTCGAGATCTTTTGTTCGAGCCCGGAGTGCAGTTTGAACCTATACTTGGGGGTTGAAAGTAAAATACACGCACTCTTGTCCTTGAAGCTCTGTGCACCTCGCGTTGGGCATGGTGGGTTCTGGATCTGCGTAGACGACCCATGTGTTGTCGTGGCCAGAGTGGACGACGAGCGTCTACGGGAGGAGATGCTTGAAAGAGGGTTGTAAAGGCACTGTTGCTTTCGAGGTAAGGATAATTTTTTTTTAACCTGCGAGAATCCAAGAGTTGGGCCACTTTATATCTAGTTCACGGACAAGCAGGTGTATAACCAGCTCCGATACTATGTCTACCTTTTTGACGGGGACAAGGCCATCAAAGCGGCCCGAGGATCAACAACATCCGGTATGACAATGATCCCGCCACATCGTCTTTGTTCAATTATACGTTTACTGATGAAACTTACACCAGATGCCGTGACTGCGGTTGTGGGACAAAACTCTGAAACCCTTCGGAAGCTGACAACTTGCTTAGAGAAGCATCTTGATATGTGCGATATCGTGGGGTTGATATGAAAGGCTTATTTTCGCTTATGAAGATATGATGTCGCTTTCGGTTTAATATTACTTGTCACTTCCTTTGATTTCGCTGAGTTCTTGCTCTTATACATATGCATATGTAAKGCAATGTACCACGGTCACTTGATACAGGCGCTCGCCGCGCTAAGCTCGTGGAGTGGCTATAGTCAGTTAGGGTTATGAAAGAGCCTACGTATATGTTGGCAGGTAATAACTATTGATCGTGGCGCTAGAAATTCTCCACAAGGTCATGGTTGAATTGTATAGAAGCGAAGAACCTTAGAACTAAAGGTCGATTCGAGTACCTGGTCGTTATGGTGGATTGCTATAGCATCACTTGTTCAAAGACGGAAATGTTTACCTGTTGTTGGCATGCGCTCATCGAGCGGGGGGACCCAACGCGTTGCTARATGTTTTAGGAAAGAAGTCGTGTYGTCAAGTGTTCGGCTTTATCCCCCAGGATCTTCAGGCAGAAAAGGGTCGATTCAGATAGCTCGACCGTTTGAAGAGCAAAACTATCGAATAATCCGTTCAAGTCCCTATTTCGCTAGATCACACATCTCAAGAGCTCCATTGATTTTAGCCGCCGCCGCCGCCGCCGCCTCCCTGTCCCTTGAATGCGATCTATGGCACTCAAATTTCCAGAGGTTAAGCCTGCAGAGCAAATCCCTACCGAGATTATCTAGACCTCGTCACCCTAAAACTACGGTGTAGAGATCTTGCACCCTCATCACCGATGATGGTCTGGATGGCGATCTGGTCTCTTGTTTTGATACACAGTCAAAAGTCGAATGCGAACGTTGTGGAACTGCCACAGGAAGACTTAGGTGGACAAATGGAGCTGCRCGTGGTAATCCCACTTGACTGGTGCGTTGGATTAATGTTAAATCGGTGCTAACGTTTGATATACCTGGCCCATCAGCCTAATCAAACGAGCCATCAAAAATATCCCAGACATCTCTAGAGGAGGGGAAAATACAAGGTTAACATCTCTCCCGTAAATGAGTGGAAAGGCGCTCGAACCTCGCTTTCGGTTTCGCTACGGTATACGTAACACTTTCCCTCTCCACTTCTTCATACTCTTCACCATCCCCTTCGCACTCCCTTGCCTCTTCTCCCTCTCCCCCTTCCCCTTTCTTCACATAACCTTTCGGCACTCGGATGATCTCCACGACTCTTTTCAGTATGATCCGCTTGTATCCTTTCCTTTTGTCATCATATCCTGAATGATCCAACTCGCGGAGATGTGGGAGGATTTGGACCAGGTTCATGATAGCTAGATGCATCCTCTCGTTATCGAATTCCACCGCAGTCCACAAGGCTTGACCACGTAACACTTCAAGGCGAGGGAAATGGGATAACATTGTGTACAGATTATTCTGCATAGGTGAATGGATCTAGGATCAGTCATGACACTACAAACCGGGTGGAGGAACCTACCAGTCGTATAGACATAGGATGGATTGCACCAGACGGAAGATGCATAGTTGGCAAGCAAAGCCAGGTGATTCCAGGGAATACGTCTCCGACCTTACAGACATCATCCACATCGTGGAAGTTACTCAATCTGAGTTTACAAAGCTTCGCTGCCTCCATGAAGTACTGGTGAAGATCGACGAGGGACCGTGCATCTAAGGACCGCACATCTAGACACTCGATGGGACGCCGTATCGYCCCCGTTAGAGAAGGCAAAGTGACGTTGGATTCCCTTGGGTCTTCAGTGATTGGGGGTAGAGACTGAAAGGCTGCGAAAGACATGGAACTAGGAGTAGGAGGGGGAGGAGCCACAGATGCGAGGCATTCGATTACATGTCTAGTGGTTGTCAGGCACTTGAGATTAGGAAGGGCATCAGGACTCAGAGACGAGAGACCGAGAGGGAACCAGCAGAGTTTCTCCAAACTCGGGTGTTTCTGAATAAACAGAGAACGAGTGGTATCAAGTGAAGCTGAGGCGCCCGTCAAGAGCCGGAGTTTGAGGGTCTTGAGGGCGGGGAAAGCACAATAGTGAAGATACCAGAATTCCAACGGAATCTCGAGGTGCTAGCGAGAAAGAAATAAGAATGGGGAGGGAAAGAATTAAAGTGAAAGATACCTCAATGTGAGACAGCTTCTGGAAGAGTTTGTAGACGTGTGGCACAATTGTTGGTTTCACCCAGGCGTCCCCGAAGAGATTCAAACGCTTGAGATTCGAGAAGCCCCAGAGCTACAAATAATGGGGTTGCTTAATCGAAACGAAAAGGGGCAAGTGTGATATGCTCACTGGGTATTGTTGACTATCTGGGTCAAGGCGGATGGGGTGAGCATGAAGTCCGAAAGGCCCTATAAGTGCAAGGTATTCGAGTGACGTTTTCCGGCGTAATACAGCGAGGATGGAGTCCTCATGGCATGGAAGAAGTGTTGGTTTACTTGGGGGCTCGGCATTGTGCTCCCAGACAAAGGATCGCAGGGACTTCATATTTGTGAGTGCTTTGCAAATATTCTGTATCCTAGCTCCTTCTGGTCCCTGAGGATGGTCGATTACAGGTCCAAGTGGGTCCACGAGGGTGCGAGGTATTCGATCTGGCTGAAGACATGTATTACGATCACTGATATGCACGTGCGTGATCAGGCTTGCGAGATCTGCTCTGCGAGCCAAATGTGTCCAGAGCTCGGGGCGGGAGTGCCTGATGCGCAGAATGCGATACTCTGTGTAGCGGGGGATTGCGATGGATGCACAGGCACGACTGGTGAGAGCAAAGGCCACAATATCGTCGTGRGTATCGACGAGAGAGAGGACAGCATCAACAATTTCAAGGGGCAGACGCAGCAGAGGGGGTGAGTGCATTGCAGGAGAAAGCCCGAATGAAGAACGGAGGGAATACAGTTAATGAGTTTGCTGTTGTTTGGTTCAGCCCTTGGACAGGCGAACAATAACATGAAAACACTCTGCACCCTTCATGCCCCATCTGGGCATTTCAGACTGGAGCTTGAGCTTGAGCTTGAGCTTGAGGCTCGGCTACAAGTATTGTGTCAGTAGCACCCGATGAGCGTTTCAAATGGTTTGGTCGCCCAAAGGGAGTGTGGTTTCAGGGGCAAATAATAGTGGCTGTTTTAACAGTGCAACGCCAATCCCGTCTCTTGGAGACCCGGGGGAGTTTATGGGGACAAGAGGTGAGGGGGATGAATGCTTCATATGTTTCGTGACAGGTGATGGCGCCCAAGTGCACAAGCGCCTATCGTCGTGGGAAGGAGAATATATTTACGCGACCCACCTCGTAGCCTCGACCAACTCGCGCATGCAGGCTTCGTACTTCTACCGCGTAAAGTCGGTGCAATGCTGCTTAAAACATGCACTCTCCCGTCGATCAAATCACAGAGAAAGCCTTTTCTCGCATCACTAGGCGCTGTGCACAAGCCCTGTTCATTTCGGATTCGGGCCTGAAGTAGGTGCTGTGAAACCCTGCCGTCGCTAACACCTAAATGGTGTTGTCGGCCCAAGCCTTTGATCCAGCACCCTAACAGAGGCGCCTGTTCGGGATACCCATTCACTCTCCAGAAGATCCTTCCTGAATTTGTGCAAGCGTTCAGTCTCTTAGCACCCGAGCCCCGCCGCCCATATTTTTCCAAACCCTWTGCCCAAGTCGCTTGGTGGATTCTCCAGGTTTTGCAGGAGCTTAATACCTCGATGAATTATGCCACAAACATTCATGACAATGTGCTGCTGGGGTCCAACCTCCAAATGCAAATGTTATAACTCCTGTAACTCATCTATTTCGCCCACACTCCTCACTTCCATCACTGCGTAGCAACCCAAAAACTCAGCGGAATAACGTCACCACCTAAGCTATTTTTTCCACTGGCCCTGCAACTTTGCCAATCGCACCTTGGGCGGCAATAAAAATTTCGGGACCTCTCATACATACCGTTGGTAGGGACGACATGAATGTTGTTGCGTTTAGTATCGAGACGAGTACTGACCACCCTTTAAACTCTACACTCGTATGTTTTCGAGTTTATTCTTCAAAGCGGTGGTACCAGGAAATCGCAGGAAATTGCCCAAGATCTCGTATCTGTGCAGGGTTGCCACCTCTTCTTGACAAATTTCAATCTTAGGGTCGGCTTTCTCACAAAAGGGCTGTACTCGTTTCTCCTGTCATCCGTCATTTCCGCCTCTCTGATTACGCTCAGGCTCCTATAGAATATCACTTTCGGTTGCATTGGCACTATGAATGTCACGARGTTCATATTAGCTCAAGACGCGACTTCTTCCGAGCTTCACTAAGGTGGATGAGGTATTGAAATCTGGGATCTGGAACAAGGTATGTACCTGGACCGCACAAAGCTTTTTTTTCCGCTAGATTGACATATGTCGCTCGTAGTCTATAAAAACGTCTCTGTCCCGTAACCCAATACCCATACCAGACCGCAATCATCCCCTCATCGTACTTTCTTCCTCTGAAGTGGGGTTGTCCTCCCTCAATGTCGACGAGCAGCAGCAGCACCACACCCTCTGTTATGGACCAGCATCATGTCCATGACCTCAAATATTGTGAAAGCCCTCGCCCTGCTCAGGATCCTCAGAATATCTATAGGGACGACACCGCTTTTACTCGTTATCGGTGGGTCTTTATAATCTTACGAATCTATCAACCTAATAATGTTTATCGCGCCTATAGCGACACTATCAGACCATATGCTGGCGAGTTTTTCGGAACCATGGTACTCGTCATCCTCGGTGTTGGTGCAAACTGCCAAGTCGTCCTCTCAAGCAACGCAAACGTCTCAGCATCTCCCGCAGGAGTAAGTAGCAGGCTCTCTGGTTCGCGGTCGAGCCCCACGATTTACATATAATCAGAATTGGACCTCCCTCAGCTTCGGATGGGCTGCAGGTCTGTCTGCTCGCATAGATCACAGTTTTTTGAGGGTCTAACTATCGACAGGTGTTGCCTTGGGTGCATGGATATCTGGTGGCCACATAAACCCTGCCGTAAAACTTGATTTTGTTACTCCTAATGCGCGAAGCTGATCAACCAACCCTCTAGATCACTTTGACACTCGCCGTCTGGCGTGGGTTTCCTTGGAAGAAGGTGCCAGGATATATTTTTTCCCAGATTTTTGGTGCATTTATTGGTGGCGCAATCATATACGCGAACTACTTCCACGCCATTGATATTTTCGAGGGCGGCTCCGGTATTAGGACAATCAAGACAGCGGGTCTTTTCGGTACCTTCCCTGTAAGTCTTGATCGTTGCACATAACATCACCCGTGCTTCATGAGCCATATCCTTAGGCATTGTATATGACACCTGCATCATGCTTTTTCTCGGAATTCCTCGGGACTGCGATGCTTGTTATGAGTGTCCTTGCATTGATCGACAAGAAGAATAATGTTCCGGCTGGTCTTCTCCCAGTTGGTGTCTTTATCGCGATCTATGGGATCGGCGCTAGCTTGGGCTTCGAGACTGGTATGACACCTTCCCCTCCATGCCCTTCTGCAACTTCAAGGGCACTTACGATCATCAGGGTTCGCTCTTAACCCGGCTCGTGACTTTGGCCCACGTCTCTTGACCTCAATGGTTGGATATGGCAGCCAGGTCTATACGACAAGGAAGTACGTTGACTGGTATCCTCGTATGCTTCCCCATGGTGCTCATGAGTGATCTTAGTCAATATTGGCTCTGGTGCCCTTTCATTGCTACTTCTCTCGGTGCACAAGTGGCAACATTTGTTTACGATTTGTTCTTGTACTCTGGCTCCGATAGTCTAATCTATCGCAGGTATGCCTCTTGGTTTCGTTCTTGGCGAAGAGATATAGATTGACATTGGTCACGGTTCAGGCTTGGCCCTCGCCCTCYYGCCCCCCAAGGACCAAAAGCCGCTGTTCATGATTCTCCCGTTTGAGTACCGACCAAAAGAATCGAACTTGATATGAGTAGTCATATCTTGCCTCATCGACTTCATTCCTCTATCTGCTACTCGACTTCCCGCTCGATGTATTGTGTCTCTTTTTGTCTGTACCGCTTTTAAAGTCACAGCACTTTATATCCTGCTATCACTYCTTGCTAGAAAATGTAGAGTAGTATATCTCTCTCTATTGTTATTGTGATCTGTTTCAAACTAATATATCGGGTTATTTGCTTTGTTATCAATAGTGGATACCATTGATCTAGCCTGATCGACAATCAGCCCAGGATTTTTCGTTTAAGAGGTGATTGAGCCCCATTTTTTCTTCTGTTTTCGGATGAAGTCCCTCGTAATACTCCTGCTCTCCTGCTCTCGAGTCTCGACGCGAACTTCACGGGGCCTCTGTTCGAAGTCAACAAAGCTTGGGTACTGAATTGTTGGCGCAGATCAGCGCTTATCAATACTCGGCTATTCCCATTCACTTAAACACTGCAGAAGCCTCAACAATATACATCCGTCGGCTCTCCCATTTAATGTCCCCTTGCATGGTGGCGTTCGGTACACACTCACCTGGGCCTTATAGGGACGTTGATTCCTACCGTAGTATTTGTGTAAGTGTCGATTGGGAATTGCACTGATATTATATATTAAATACTACTTCACCAACCAACTCCCTCTCTCAAAACTGAAACTGGCTTCGAGCACAACACTTCCTCGATCTAACACAATGTCTCGGCGAGCGACACCCGCCGGCTGGTAATCTACCCCTGGAAGATAGCCGCCCGAAGGTTCAGCATTAAACGTTCAACCTCCGCTTCGAGAAYCTGCTTAATTATTCTGCGCCTGTTACTTGTACCTGCTGTGACATACTCTCTCACCTATTTGCTTTGCTTCCGTGCAGCAATTTCTGCACACAGAGGAGGTCATTACCCTTGTTGTGCCTTTCTTCTAATTTTCCATTTGCGATAACTTGTTAACTATATACAACGCCATACGAACATCAAAATCGTCTCTCTGCACTCCATATTTTTCCGATCCGAGATTAGCCTTTATTCTATAAAATTGGGAGAGCATGCGAGAATCCAGACCCATTATACCGTGATGATAGGACCTTTGAACTCCTATCCAAGTGCTCCACCGTCGATCTCGACTCGAGGAGGACCAGGTATTCTCATATTGAAGCTCCAAACGCAATAAGCGCATCTAGGCGGCACAGGGTTATTCGTGGAACAGTACTAAAGTGTGGGATATAAGAACCTCCACTCTACTTAGGAATAACGGAWATCACCCACTTTTCCTCCTTGAAGCTCGATCCAGACTAGATTCTTTAATACCAGAATGTCGATTCGTACGACTAGTAGCATCACTGAGCGAGTATCTTCCACGGACGAACACAATCCCGGGGGCGGCAAACGCAGCGGAGGTCCAGACCCCTCTCAGGGTCCGCCGTTCTTGATCTCGAATRCGCACGAGGAAAATACTTTCACTCGTTGTCGGTAAGTGTCGTTATATGGGTATCGAGCTGACTCTCACTGTCCTTATACGTAGTGGAGTCTTGCATGAATATGCTGCAGAGTTTTTTGGAACTATGGTGCTCGTCGTATTGGGCGTTGGTGGTAATTGCCAAGTTGGCCTCTCCAGTAATACGGCTGTTTCGGCCACCCCTGCAGGAGTAAGTGATAGCTTTGCTGATTCAAATTAATATATATATACATATATTGACCAATATGTTGTTAGAGTTGGATGTCCCTCGCCATGGGATGGGGCGCAGGTTCGTCCCGCCCGAGACACTGCTTTGGGTTTATCTGAACGTTAACAGCCGTTGCCGTGGGCGTATGGATATCGGGCGGCCACATAAACCCAGCTGTAAGTTTCGACTTGTTTTTATCAGCGTGTGAATTATTAATCTACTTAACCATCCTTAGGTCACCTTAGCGTTGGCTGTTTGGCGTGGTTTCTCTTGGAAGAAGGTACCGGGATACATGCTCGCCCAGCTCCTCGGTGGTATAGTCGGTGGTGCAATCGTCTACGCCAACTACTTCCATGCCATTGATCTTGTCGAGGGCGGTCGTGGTATTAGAACGCTGAAGACGGCTGGGCTCTTTGCGACCTACCCAGTAAGTGTTGATTTTACATCACCATTCGGCTCTGACATGCTCGSCTCAGGCGCCATATATGACTGCCGTGTCGTGCTTCTTCTCAGAACTCCTCGGCACAGCGTTGCTTATGATGACCATCCTCGCTTTGACTGATAAAAAGAACAACATCCCGACTGGCTTTGTTCCCATTGGCCTATTTATTATAATCTATGCTATTGGTGCCTGCTTGGGTCTAGAAACTGGTACAGACTCTATTTCCGGCTCTGGCCTGCAATTAGAATGGTGATAAACTCACGGTTACCAGGTTTCGCGTTAAACCCGGCGCGTGATTTTGGTCCTCGCATCATTACATCGGCGGTTGGATATGGTGGTCAGGTCTACACCACGAGAAAGTTCGTTGATTTATCATTCCCCTCGCTTTGTCAAGCTTATGAATGCGTTACCAGCGAGTACTGGCTTTGGTGCCCCATCATTGCCACTTCTGTTGGTGCACAAATAGGAGCACTCTGTTACGACTTATTCCTCTACTCTGGGYCTGACGGTCTAGTTCTTCAAAAGTGAGTGTCTCGGCCTTGCGTTCAAAGGAAAGACGTGACTGGTACTAAAAATGGTCTAGATTGGGCCCTCRTTCTCCCGTTCAGGGTGGACGTAGTGACTCTCCCGCGGTGGCTTAGGCAACGATCGCAGYGTTATTGCTGCTCGACTTTGTACCGTTCTCCCTAAGTATCTCATATCTCTAGTCCTTTTAGAACTGTATTATCATCGTAGCTATTGCCTCGATTYTAAACCAAGAGTAACTTGTCCGAGCCATGCATGACAAATCTTGACCACCAATAATGGTGGTCGAGAACGCACCTTTGATGATGAAGAGGACCCGGTCAGGGGCTGCGGCTAGTATTTGGCAGGTCTACTGCGATCATGGTGGATCAGCTACTTATGCTTGCTCCCTCGATATCATTTACAGCAGTCAACCACTGAGAAGCGGTATGCTTTCCCCTAAGTTAAACGTGCCCTGGTCGTCGTGCCATTAGTGATAGCGCTGGCATCTTGCAAGGAGGACCCAGTGCGGTGCAAGCGCTGGGTTATAGTTAAATTTGAAATTAGCGACATTGTTCATGTGATGGATTGTAGTGGCGGTTTGAAAGTATTGAGGTTTAATCACGACTTCCAGGCGAAAATAAATTTGTAGGTGCGACCCACATCCTCAGACGATTCCGACACTATCCTCTGTGGTTAGCCCGACGTATTGAACTGTCAGGGCATGTGCACAGYCCTATARTTAAGAAAAACATTGTTCACATGGTGCACCTTCGAATGATATTTAGGTTGTTAGCGATCTATTTGGATGTCGCGTAGAAGTGATGAACGTGTGCACCCCACCGCTTAACGCCTATAAGTAGTGGGAATCAACTTGGGCTTCCCTGTCACTCACGGGATCTCTCATCGCCCATTCTTTTAGCATGATGCTCGTCAAGTACTTACTCTGCCTGGGGCTGTTCACCACCACTCTCGGTGCACTCCTCCGTTCACCTGGACCGGCGCCCTCGAGTGTGCAAGGTATTCATGAGCTTGTGCAGCGCCGGATGCCCCAACTTGCCGGCAGATTTGAATTAATCCTAGTCAATGCCACCACCGTCGATCAGACCAAGGAGAGAGATTGGTACACCATCTCATCCGTTCGCAATGGCAATATCCAAGTCGAGGGAAATTCGTTGAGTGCACTATCCTATGGGTAAGTGGGATGTTCTCTCGGATTGGCTTGTGCGGAAGCTAAAGGCTCTAACCAAAGGCTTGGTCGATTTCTTTCTTCCCATGCCAATGTTTCACTCTTCTGGAACCTTGAATCTCCTCTGGATCAGGTCTCTACGCATCTCCCAGTGCTGTCAGAGCCGCTCCATGGGGAATCCCTTGTACCCTTCCGTTACATGTTCAACACTGTCACCTTTTCCTATACAATGGCATTTTGGGATTGGGCTCAGTGGGAGGACCAATTAGATTGGATGGCTTTCAACGGCGTCAACCTGGCGCTCGCTTGGAATGGCTANCTGTATGGCTCACTATCTTTGTAGTTACATATTTTAGCCTTGTAGCCAGGTTAGGTAGTTGTTCATTCCTTCCTTCCTATTTTATTATCCCTTTTCTCACCCTCTACTACATTTTCCCATCCTTGTGACACAGTAGTTACTTCGTAGTTGAGCTAGGGGGTTCCTTACCCATTTCTCTAAGGATCCCCCTGCTCTAGTCTGACCCTCAGTGGCCTCGGGCCCATTGGGCAGACCACCAGGTCGCCCTTACAACCGTGCATCCTTGTGCGTTAAGCGTGTGAGCAGCACCACAATGTCAGAATATCCGTAAACGAAACGGCGATAAAAATTTGCAAAACCTAAAAATGACTGAATGTCTTTTACCTTCTTCAGCTCGGGCCAGTCCTGAATAATTTTGACTTCATTGTCGGACATCTTGAGACCCTGAGGCAAAAGAATATAACCAAGGTATTCCACTGTAGCGGAGTGGAACTCGCATTTCTCCGCCTTGGCATATAGGCCATGGGCGTGGAGATGCTTGAGCACTTCGCGAACATGTTTGCAATGCTCGTCCGGGTTATTGGAGTAGATTGGAATATCATCCAAGTAAACTGTTACACACACATCAAGTAAGTCTTTGAAGACATTGTTCATGAAGCACTGGAAAACAGCAGGAGCATTAGTAAGACCAAAAGGCATAACACACCACTCGAAAGAACCATAGCAGGTGCGAAATGCGGTTTTCCACTCGTCGCCCTCCGTGATGCACACGAGGTGGTACACATGTCGCAAGTCAATCTTCGTATAGATGCTGGCCTTGTGGGGAGAATCTAAGAGGTCGGAGATGAGTGGAAGTGGGTAACAGTCTTTCTTGGTTATGTGGTTGAGACCGCAAAAGTCCACACAAAGTCGTAGAGAACCATCCTTCTTCTTGACAAAAAGGACAGGAGCGCCGTGAGGCGAGGTGGATTGACGGATGGAACCAGTGGACAGATTCTTGTTGATGAATTCGCGAAGCATGGCCAACTCCGTCTGCAACAATGAATAAATTGTGCTGACAGGTGGAGTGGTGCCCTCCTCAAGTTCAATCTTGAGGTCGTATGGCTGGTGCGGCGGAAGTGTCTCAGCGTGTGACTTGCTGAAAATGTCCGCATAGTCATGGTATTTGTTGGGGATAGTGGTGAGGTCGGCAGGTTCAGTGGAGGAAGCAGCAGCGGTAGTGGAGACCGATGCACGCAAGGAGAGAGCAAAGCGCGAGGAGCCAGGGAGTCGCGACGCGCATGCAAACGTGGCGGCATTGATAATACAAATCTCTGGTTTAGAATTGTTAGTGACAGAATGCAAAGCAGTTGCTGGTGGAACAGCATGAATAGAAGAAGCACGTGCAGGAAGAAAGGGGTTGGAGGAATCAGATGAATGCGAGGTCCACAAAGATATTGCGCCCGAAACCCAGTCAATCAACGGATTGCAGTGGGTGAGCCAATTGTGACCTAAGACCATTGCAGATGAAGGATCCAACCTGGTGACATAGAAGTCGAGAGAAATGCATTCGCTAGTCGGGAAACAAATAGGTAACTTCACAATCTCAGAAATAAAAGAATTGGATGAACCGTCGAATAAGTGCAACTCAATGGGCAGAATGGGAAATGTAGGAATACTATGACGATGCACAAGTGACAAGTCAATGAAGCAATGAGTAGAACCACTATCTACAAGTGCGGAAACGTCAATTTTGGTGTCAGAAGTGGAAGGAGGTTCAATAGAATCAGAAGCGATAGAAGTGATGGAGGGAAGAGGAAAAGTGAAAGAAATAGGAACATGTAAAGCAGAAGGATCAGAAAGAGCGGATGCGTTGAGCCTACAAAACTTGGGAGCACAGATGGGCTCAATGCGATCCTCAGCCTGTGCAGAGTCCTGAGGACCGCACACTATTTTTTCAAGTCAGCAGGGCTACTCGAGGTAGTAGGTGCGTCAGCATCGGTGGCGGGTGCAGCCTTAGCCTTACGAGCCTTGGGGCGTGATGATGAGGAGGAATTCGTGGGTGTGGATGAGCCCGATGCGTTGCCGCAATTGGAGCACTTATTGCAGTCTGCAAGCACGTGATTTCCTCCGCAGAATGCACAGAGATTATTGTCAATGCGGCATTGTCGTTCCTCAGGCTTGAGGTGACCGTTGTGACCAAGTTTATCCGCAACGCCTGGCGGAAGCGGATGCAAAGTGGATGATGATGAATTGGGTGTGGAGGTCTTGGCAGGCTGCTTATTGTTACCGCCAGACGAATTTGATTTTGAGGGTTGAGAAGAATCAGTTTTCTTCCCCTTACCCTGAGATTGATTTCCGTTGGGCTTCTGCGTGGAAGGCTGTTCGGACCGATTGCTCGCGCATTTGCATTTGCGCTGGCGCTCCCAGTAGCGATTGTCGATTTGCATGGCTGCGAGGCGCATGGCAGGATAGGTGGAAGGTTTGCCCGTAGAGAGCATACAAATTGCATCCTGGATATGGTCAGGAAGTCCACGGTAATAGCGATGACACAACACCGAATTGGGCCAGCGCAGAATTGCAGCAAGGCGCACAAAATCAACGTTGTATTTGGAGATTTGAGTGTTGGTAGCCATGGTAAGATTTTTGATATCTTCAGCTGCCTCCGAAATGGGATCCAACGACCTGAAATTGTTCTCGAGCTCCTGAGCAAACAAATCAAAACTATGCAACCAAGGGAGAATGTCCCAATCCGTTTCAGTTTCCATCAGGGTGTGAAACCACTGGTGGGCTGAACCGGAGATGTCAGGGGACCCTCCTCCCCTCCTGGTTCCTAGGGGGTACACTGAGGACTTCCTATGTCTCCTAGGACCTTCCTAGTAATGTACTTGGTTAGTACATCACTTCCCTTTATTTCTTATCACTTTTATGATGCTAGACATCACTTCCCTTTATTTTATCTATCCCTTATCTCCTCATGTCTCTTTCACTACTCCTTCCTTCCCTACTTGCCTATATCCTCCTTTTATTCTATTTCCTGCATTCCAGGACCTTCTTACTTCACTTTCCCTGTCCTGGAATGACACCACTTTGCTTTTATTTGTTTGTACATGATTTGTAAGCATGTAGTCAGTAGTGTCTGTAGGAGGTAGTGGGTTCCTTACCCAATTCTCTAAGGATCCCCCTAC
>JAECYV010000012.1:143002-162530 GCA_023014305.1 Lepiota subincarnata | reverse complement strand
TAAACCAAGAGTAACTTGTCCGAGCCATGCATGACAAATCTTGACCACCAATAATGGTGGTCGAGAACGCACCTTTGATGATGAAGAGGACCCGGTCAGGGGCTGCGGCTAGTATTTGGCAGGTCTACTGCGATCATGGTGGATCAGCTACTTATGCTTGCTCCCTCGATATCATTTACAGCAGTCAACCWCTGAGAAGCGGTATGCTTTCCCCTAAGTTAAACGTGCCCTGGTCGTCGTGCCATTAGTGATAGCGCYGGCATCTTGCAAGGAGGACCCAGTGCGGTGCAAGCGCTGGGTTATAGTTAAATTTGAAATTAGCGACATTGTTCATGTGATGGATTGTAGTGGCGGTTTGAAAGTATTGAGGTTTAATCACGACTTCCAGGCGAAAATAAATTTGTAGGTGCGACCCACATCCTCAGACGATTCCGACACTATCCTCTGTGGTTAGCCCGACGTATTGAACTGTCAGGGCATGTGCACAGYCCTATARTTAAGAAAAACATTGTTCACATGGTGCACCTTCGAATGATATTTAGGTTGTTAGCGATCTATTTGGATGTCGCGTAGAAGTGATGAACGTGTGCACCCCACCGCTTAACGCCTATAAGTAGTGGGAATCAACTTGGGCTTCCCTGTCACTCACGGGATCTCTCATCGCCCATTCYTTTRRCATGATGCTCGTCAAGTACTTACTCTGCCTGGGGCTGTTCACCACCACTCTCGGTGCACTCCTCCGTTCACCTGGACCGGCGCCCTCSAGTGTGCAAGGTATTCATGAGCTTGTGCAGCGCCGGATGCCCCAACTTGCCGGCAGATTTGAATTAATCCTAGTCAATGCCACCACCGTCGATCAGACCAAGGAGAGAGATTGGTACACCATCTCATCCGTTCGCAATGGCAATATCCAAGTCGAGGGAAATTCGTTGAGTGCACTATCCTATGGGTAAGTGGGATGTTCTCTCGGATTGGCTTGTGCGGAAGCTAAAGGCTCTAACCAAAGGCTTGGTCGATTTCTTTCTTCCCATGCCAATGTTTCACTCTTCTGGAACCTTGAATCTCCTCTGGATCAGGTCTCTACGCATCTCCCAGTGCTGTCAGAGCCGCTCCATGGGGAATCCCTTGTACCCTTCCGTTACATGTTCAACACTGTCACCTTTTCCTATACAATGGCATTTTGGGATTGGGCTCAGTGGGAGGACCAATTAGATTGGATGGCTTTCAACGGCGTCAACCTGGCGCTCGCTTGGAATGGCTAYGAGAAGATCTTCACCGAGGTGTACAAGGAGKTGGGCCTCACCGACGCGGAGATTGCGGCCTTCCTGAGCRGTCCTTCCTTCTTGGCTTGGAACCGGTTCGGAAATATCCAAGGTTTCTGGCACGGAGACCTGCCCAYGGTGTGGGTCGAGGGTCAGTTTGAGTTGCAGAAGAAGATCATTAAGCGCATGATCGACCTTGGAATTATACCCATCCTACCCGCCATTACATCCTTTGTTCCACACGCCCTCGGGCGTCTGTACCCTGATGCCGATATCGTCAATGCAGCACAATGGAATGGCTTCCCAGCCGCCTTTACCGAAGACACATTCCTCTCACCAACTGATCCACTGTACGCGCAGTTGCAGAAGAGCTTTATTCAGAAGCAAATTGACGCATACGGWAATRTTACTGTCTTCTACACCCTCGACCAGTTCAACGAAATCGACCCCCACAGTGGCGACCTGGACTTTCTCCGCAACATCTCAACCACGACATGGAGATCGCTCAAAGCGGCTAATCCGGCCGCCGTCATAGTCATGCAAGCATGGCTCTTCTTCTCGAGCCAGTCCTTTTGGACCAATGACCGTATTGAGGCCTATCTAGGAGGTGTGGGGAATGATCAAGATATGCTGCTTYTAGATCTTTTCTCTGAATCGCAACCCCAGTGGCTGCGTACCAACTCCTACTYCGGCAAGCCYTTTATTTGGTGCCACCTTCACAACTATGGTCAGAACATGGGGATTTATGGGCAAATAGAGAATGTGACCGTAAATGCTGTTGAGGCATGGCGCAATGAGTCAAGTACGCTGGTCGGTTATGGCTTGACAATGGAGGGRCRGGAGGGTAACGAAATCATGTACGACCTCACGCTTGACCAGGCCTGGAGCGAAGAACCCATCGATACCCGAACCTACTTTGAGGATTGGGTTGGCAAGCGGTACTCCGCTTCTCAAAGCGACCTCCCCCAGGACGTGTACCGCGCATGGGAYCTTCTACGCATCTCTGCTTTCAACAACACTGACCTCACATCCAATGCAGTGAGCAAGGCAATCTTCGAGCTTGCCCCCGGCATCGCYGGACTTGTAAATCGTACTGGTCATCACCCTACAACAGTAAACTACGATCCTGCCATCATGGTGGAGGCTTGGAGACTCATGTTCAACGCTGCTTCAGCCCGGGCATCTGACCTATTTTATGTCGAAGCATTCCAGTATGATATGGTAGACTTCACCCGGCAGGTCGTGAGCAACAGTTTCATTGGGCTGTATGAGGATTTGATCAACGTCTGGAAACTCTATACCGATGGTCAAGCCAGTCCCCAAGAYATCAGAATGGCCGGCAGGAAGCTCGTTGACATACTCTCCTTCCTTGACTCTGTCCTGGACATGCAYCAATTCTACCGCTTATCAACTTGGATTGAAGCAGCGCGAGCCTGGGCTGRGCCGAACAGCACTTTGGCAAATTACTACGAGTACAACGTCCGTAACCAGAACACACTCTGGGGGCCGACGGGCCAGATCAGCGATTACGCGTCTAAATCATGGAATGGGTTGATTAGCGGATATTATATTCCAAGATGGAACATGTTCGTCGATTATCTTCTGGACACGAAGATTCAGGCCCAGTATAATCAGACGGCTTTTGTGCAGGGACTGTTGGAATTAGAGGAAGCTTGGCAGCTGGAGACGACGAAACWCCATAGTAAGCCGATGGGTAATTTGAGGCAGCGCGGGGATAAGCTCCGGGTATTGTTGGATGACGGACGGAGGAAGTTCATAATTTAGCCAACACCAATGTGGTTGCCTCCGTAGTATGCCCCTATGAGAAACTCGATAACATTGATTTTACCATAGACAACAGCAATTGTGGTGCTATCAATCAATGCAGCGATTACTGCGTTCGTCGCCCCGATCACAGGAGGGGTGGCCCCANAGTTTGTGAGGCTTCATCCCATCAAACTGTTTGGGCGCTTTGGCCTGAATGCGCTCAGGACGTGCTGCAGGAGCATGGGGAGGCTGCAATTGCGCGTGCGCCTGAGCCTGAATGCTATGTGCAAGATTGTCCATAACATCGAGAAAACAATGTTCATACGGCATTGCACCACCAGGGGCATTTGTGCGAGGATCGTCAGGATCGTCCCCATTGGGATCATTGCCATCCGGATTGCCCCCTTCAGGGTCATTGCCATTTGGGTCATCACCCGGATCACCGCCAGGAGCACCACCTCCATGTGCGGCACCCTCCGCAAACTCTGGAGCCTCGCAAAACTCATCCTCACCATCGCCTGCATACTGATGCTCCAACCCGCCGTCAACTGAAGGCAGATCGTGTTGGGCATTGGGTGAAGCATTTTCTCGAGAAGCCTCAAAACGAGGGACCGAGGAGCCAAAGGCTACAGGGCCAGGAGAAACATAACGCTGTTGGCGTACCTCCGCGCATTGAGAGCGCTGAGCAGTAGCCTTGGCGCGTGACATGGTATGTACGAAAGACATGAGTGAAGATAAAACACAAAAATGTCAAGGGAAGTGAAAAACGTGAACAAGGAGTTTTAGTTAGAAAATACTGTTAAGACTGGGAAAAGGAAGACAGGAGCGAGAGAATGTGCAGGGGGAGTCAAGGTTGGCTTCAGCTTATGTGCTGCGCCCTCCTTGGATCACGGTCCTCAATTTGGTGACGGGCGATGGAGTGCACGTGCACGCGACATTTTCCTTGATGAAGTGCAAGAGAGTGTGCRACGGAATGCGAGCACCAGCTGAGCGGAGTTGTGCTGGACAAGGGAGAGAGACGAGAGCGAAGAAGAAGGAAGCTAAGTCGATTTTCTAACTAAATAATACAAACGCATGGGTGCTACGATTATATACTGTAGTTAATTTGAAATAATAACAATAAGGGAATGGAGAAGAGGAAGGTGGGTGGGGAGTGATGATGCTATGTACAAACAACAGGGATATTTGCGAAAGGAATAAACTTACTAAGACACGAGCGGGAGCACCTGGGAATGATGGGAAGCTAAATAATCAAATGGGCGCACAACACACAAAATGCGAAAGGGAGCAATGGGAAGTAAATAGAAAAGAGGTTCTTGTCCTGGGAACACGCAAGTGTGAACCAGCATGTGACAAGCTACTGCCAGGTATTCCCAACTGAGAGCCTGTCCCGGTTAACCCTTTCTTGTCCCCATGGCCTTTAGGATGGACTGTGAGTCCGTGTAATGAGAGATCAGGTCAGCCCCTGTCACGCCACATCCCTCAATGAGCTTGGCTGCCAATAGGGCCCCTGCCAGTTCCACATCATATGTAGAGTAGTGTGCTTTGCTCCCAAGGTGATACCTCAATACACATTCTGGCTCCTGGTCTCTCTCCCTGTATAGCACCGCAGCCGCTCCTATTTCCCCTCCTATCCCTGAGCTGTCTGAGTATACCTTGATTTCTGCTGTGTCCAGGGCCTCCGTCTCTATTGTGTCCCCCCTTGTCTCTCCTACTTCTATTTTGATTGGGCAGGGTTGAGCAGATGAGCGAGTGGGGGAGGCTATGGTTTCGATCCTGTTTGGGTCAAGCCCAAATTGTCTGAGGAGGATGTGTAGGTTTGTGAGATGACRCCTGTCTCTACCTGCCTTGTAGTGCACTGCGAGCGTCCCAACTGGGTTGTCAGCAGGGAGTGTGCATATCCTGAGCGTACTCCTGTAGCATATTTTTTCTAGTGTGAGCTCTATAGGCCATAGACCTGCATGCGCATCCAGTAGGTCATTTGGTGTGGAGCGCAGTCCCCCTGTGATGGCCAGTGCTGCTATTCGCTGAACCTTGCGCAGCTCCTTAAGAGCTCTCGTCACGCCATCTGCTCTCCGTCTTCCTTCCCGTTTGAGCGGGGGTTCGTACCATACCTCCAATGCATATGTCATCTTCGGTATTGCCACTCCCAGGTAGAGCCTTCGCATGAGTTTCTGGCTTATGCCCGTCGCTGGTTTGGCTAGCCTCCAAAAAAGCATCACCCATTTTGTGGCTTTGGCTATAGCCTGTTCAGTTTGTACGCGCCACCGGAGCTCTCTGTCGATGTATACTCCAAGGTATTTGTAGTGAGCCACTTCCACCACCTGTCCTCCATTGAGTAGGAGAGGTTGGGTCCGTAGTCGGCCCCGCCTCTTTCTGCTGGTGTTAGCATTGGCCTCTGTGCGAGTAAAGTGCATTATAGCCAACTTGTTGATGGCAAACTTAGAGTTGTGATCCCCTCCCCATTCAAAACTGCCCCCCTGCCTCTCCATCATGTCTTTGAGTCGCTGAGTAGTCCGTTTGAAGGAGGGTCCCACTGCTATAAAACAGGCATCATCGACATAGCCCAGTGCATCTTCACACTCTGCTTGAGCGACCTCTAGCAGGTCAGCATTGTAGATCAGATAGATGAGCATGGAGATGGGGTCCCCCTGGCCTATCCCGTTGTCTATTGCAATTGGATCGGACGTGTAGTCATCGAATTTGAAGCATGTCTGGCAATCCGTCAGCAGTGTGTGTACAAAGTTCACAAATTTGGCTGGTACCCTCCTTTTTCTCATATTGTGTAGTAGCCAATCTGTGACAGCATTTGGGAAGGCGCCTTCTACATCAAGGAATAGTATTGATGCCACATCACCCCTCCTCCAAGCACCCTTGATTCGGTCTACCAGATGATGAACCGCATCGGTAGTCGTTCTGCAGGGGCGTCCACCATAGTGGTTGTGCGGTAGTAGACCATTGGCCTCCAGGGTGAGGGAGACCTCCTCCGTAATGATCACAGTGAGGAGTTTGGCCATTGTGCAGAGAAGTGCTATTGGCCGGTAAGCTTTGGGTACTTCATATGTAGGCTTTCCCAGTTTCCTGAGTACTACTGTTGTGAATAGCCTCCAATTGCCATGGTAGTGACCGAGGTTCAAGAGCGTGTTGTATATGGAGACCAACCGTGGCGTTATGAGCTCTGCTGTCTTCTGGAGCACCATGTTTGGTATTCCATCAGGTCCTGGGGCTTTGTTTGGGGAGTCTTCCAATGGTGCGGAGAACCTGCTGCGCCGTGATTTCCTGTGGGTGCGGAATTGGCTCAGGGTATTGGTAGTGGTCCGGTACCGTCGATCTGTCTGGCTTTTTCGGAAAGAATACGTCGCTGAGCGCTCTCGCCTTGGCCTCGTTGGTGTTGTGGACAATGTTTCCACCTCCTGTCCAAGCCGTCTTGAGGGTGGGTATTCGAGGTCTGCCACCATCCCCCACAGGCTCGTTCAGGTACTTGTTGGCTCACCATATGCATGCTGAGACGGCACATACCTAATAGGGTATCAGCCGCCCAGCCGCCGTCCCCTAACAAATGTCCAATCGCAGTCACCAAGTGTCCTTGGTTTGAGTTTTTGAACAGAGTGTAAAATATTATAGGGATATAGAGAGGTTGTCGGTAGGACGGGGGTAGAGCATGCTGCCTCATACACACAAGGCCCGTCCTCACCCACTCCTGTTGCGCTCATGCCGCGCTCATGCCGCGCTCAACGCTGTGCGCTCATGTGAGCGCGAGATAACCTGAGCGCGACGGCTGCGCTCAATCCGTCTCACTCTGCGCTCAGTACATCTCATGTTGCGCTCAACCGCGCTCAACCGGCATGTGCTGTATTCTGGTGGCCTAGTTTTACACCCATTTGAGGAATGCTGAGGCAGACACACCCACTGACATAAACATTTATTATTCCCTCCCCATCTACTATTAAATCTCAGTAGGCTCTATAAAACCTTGGACCTGGATACATTGAAATTAAGTCACCACAGACATCAACTACCAAGAGTGTGAAAAAAAACAAATAAATGGTAGGTTTCTAAGCTGGCTGGTTCAAGCAATGAATGGTCCACCAACAGTGTTGGCATTACCAACCATCCTCATTTACAACTCTTATGAGCAGCAAGAGCCTTCCTTAATTTGGGTTGGCGGGGTAAAGCCACTGCATATCCTCAACAGGACCCCGGGGTTGGAAGTGTAGTCAACAAAATCAACTGGTCGGAGTAGGCCCATTGCCAGAGGTTGGCATGACTTACCCCATCCTCTGCGCTCAACCTGCCATACGTTGCACTCATGCAGCCCCAGAGCCCGCGCTCGCCTGCGCTCAACTCGCGCTCAACTCACCCTGCGCTCACTGCTGCGCTCTTTTCTTCTAGCCCCCTTCATACCTTGGCTACTGGTCATTCACGGCCGCTATCACTTCCGATTGACACCGAAATGCAGTCAGACCATGAGCGCTTAACTGAGCTCCTGTATTCTTGTAAAATATTATTTAGCACTTATTCAAGTCTATTATATGTACATGCGTGTGGGGCGGTTTGATTAGATAGGAATCATCTTGCCCTCATCCCAGATCTGGTTAGTGTCATTGTCGGTGCACGTCCAAACTTGGACCTGGTTCGTGTTCGTAAGATCACCATTGGGTAAGTCAAGACAAAGTCCTAGGATGTTACTCTTCAGCAACCAACCAAATATCCCCTTAAACTGGTAAACCTCGTCAACTTACCCTGGTTGAAAAGAGCAATGCGGTGATCGGCAGTGTAAAACCATGTCTGGGCAGGAAGGTTATCGAAACATGTCCAAATCTTCATGAGTGTGCCGTTGGTAGGAGCTTGGTGTGATATCACAATTAACTACAATACTCCTTCTTTAGGGAGAGGGGGGCATAACATACATGAACCTGCGTCAAGACAGAAGTTGGTGCCCGCTAGTTGGAGCTGGCTGGGTGTCTCTGGTATATCTATTACCCAGCGCCATTGTTGTGCAGGTGTGAAATTGCAGTCGAAGCTAGGTTGCAGTCAGCCACTAGGAAGAAAACAACATTGAAGGGGACATACATTTGAACAGGGGTGCCGTCTGCTTGCACGTCGCCGCGGACCTCGAGACATTTGGTGGTGACACCGTTCGGGAAGAACGGATGGGAAAATAGTACTTGAGCAAGAACAGAAGAGGTTAAGGTGAGTCCAAAGAAGAGGGAGATCTTCATTGTGATGCAGGTAGATGTGGCTTTCGTGGGAGGGGTACTGTTGCACTGAATTGTAGCCTGTCCTGCGTCCGTATTTGTACTTTTTGAATCTCCTAAACTGTCTGACGGGATTCCACACGGCACTACTTTGTCCTCCCATCGCGTATTCTCAATAATTACCAGAGCGCCATTACTTGAGAACCGGAGAGACAAACTTAGTCTACACCATATGATACCACAGGCTTCCTTGCTTCCTTACGCCCGCACCGCTCGGTGGGCAAGCGCTCAAAGAGTAAGATGAGGGTCATTGATCTCCGGCTGTTGATCGTACAAAAGCCCGGATTGATAGGCCCATATGTACACACTCACAGCAAACACAGTATCGCGAATACTAAGATTATGGAGCCTGTGGCAAGCTGATCCACCACATATCTGTTCATGATTGCGAANCATTGATTTTACCATAGACAACAGCAATTGTGGTGCTATCAATCAATGCAGCGATTACTGCGTTCGTCGCCCCGATCACAGGAGGGGTGGCCCCACCGCAAGTATCAATAATGGCTATAGTACGAACACGTCAGGCCTATTACCTTCATACGGGCATATAGAAAGGAGCGCGGCAATGGCGCCTGCGCTCATCCTGCGCTCATCCTGCGCTTACTGATGATCAAGCGGAGCTTGAAGGTTGAGGCAAGTATAAAGAACTCCTCTGACCTCAGTGAAGTCACTGGCAGCCTCGGATGAATTTATTGCTAAATGCCTGCCCCCAATCTCCTGGTGTATATGATATTTTTAAGAGTTTTGAAGAAGTTTGCGTCAAGTCAAGCCCGGCTCACCATATGCATGCCGAGACGGCACATACCTAATGGGGTATCAGCCGCCCAGCCGCCGTCCCCTAACAAATGTCCAATCGCAGTCACCAAGTGTCCTTGGTTTAAGTTTTTGAACAGAGTGTAAAATATTATAGGGATATAGAGAGGTTGTCGGTAGGACGGGGGTAGAGCATGCTGCCTCATACACACAAGGCCCGTCCTCACCCACTCCTGTTGCGCTCATGCCGCGCTCATGCCGCGCTCAACGCTGTGCGCTCATGTGAGCGCGAGATAACCTGAGCGCGACGGCTGCGCTCAATCCGTCTCACTCTGCGCTCAGTACATCTCATGTTGCGCTCAACCGCGCTCAACCGGCATGTGSTGTATTCTGGTGGCCTAGTTTTACACCCATTTGAGGAATGCTGAGGCAGACACACCCACTGACATAAACATTTATTATTCCCTCCCCATCTACTATTAAATCTCAGTAGGCTCTATAAAACCTTGGACCTGGATACATTGAAATTAAGTCACCACAGACATCAACTACCAAGAGTGTGAAAAAAAACAAATAAATGGTAGGTTTCTAAGCTGGCTGGTTCAAGCAATGAATGGTCCACCAACAGTGTTGGCATTACCAACCATCCTCATTTACAACTCTTATGAGCAGCAAGAGCCTTCCTTAATTTGGGTTGGCGGGGTAAAGCCACTGCATATCCTCAACAGGACCCCGGGGTTGGAAGTGTAGTCAACAAAATCAACTGGTCGGAGTAGGCCCATTGCCAGAGGTTGGCATGACTTACCCCATCCTCTGCGCTCAACCTGCCATACGTTGCACTCATGCAGCCCCAGAGCCCGCGCTCGCCTGCGCTCAACTCGCGCTCAACTCACCCTGCGCTCACTGCTGCGCTCTTTTCTTCTAGCCCCCTTCATACCTTGGCTACTGGTCATTCACGGCCGCTATCACTTCCGATTGACACTGAAATGCAGTCAGGCCATGAGCGCTTAACTGAGCTCCTGTATTCTTGTAAAATATTATTTAGCACTTATTCAAGTCTATTATATGTACATGCGTGTGGGGCGGTTTGATTAGATAGGAATCATCTTGCCCTCATCCCAGATCTGGTTAGTGTCATTGTCGGTGCACGTCCAAACTTGGACCTGGTTCGTGTTCGTAAGATCACCATTGGGTAAGTCAAGACAAAGTCCTAGGATGTTACTCTTCAGCAACCAACCAAATATCCCCTTAAACTGGTAAACCTCGTCAACTTACCCTGGTTGAAAAGAGCAATGCGGTGATCGGCAGTGTAAAACCATGTCTGGGCAGGAAGGTTATCGAAACATGTCCAAATCTTCATGAGTGTGCCGTTGGTAGGAGCTTGGTGTGATATCACAATTAACTACAATACTCCTTCTTTAGGGAGAGGGGGGCATAACATACATGAACCTGCGTCAAGACAGAAGTTGGTGCCCGCTAGTTGGAGCTGGCTGGGTGTCTCTGGTATATCTATTACCCAGCGCCATTGTTGTSCAGGTGTGAAATTGCAGTCGAAGCTAGGTTGYAGTCAGCCACTAGGAAGAAAACAACATTGAAGGGGACATACATTTGAACAGGGGTGCCGTCTGCTTGCACGTCGCCGCGGACCTCGAGACATTTGGTGGTGACACCGTTCGGGAAGAACGGATGGGAAAATAGTACTTGAGCAAGAACAGAAGAGGTTAAGGTGAGTCCAAAGAAGAGGGAGATCTTCATTGTGATGCAGGTAGATGTGGCTTTCGTGGGAGGGGTACTGTTGCACTGAATTGTAGCCTGTCCTGCGTCCGTATTTGTACTTTTTGAATCTCCTAAACTGTCTGACGGGATTCCACACGGCACTACTTTGTCCTCCCATCGCGTATTCTCAATAATTACCAGAGCGCCATTACTTGAGAACCGGAGAGACAAACTTAGTCTACACCATATGATACCACAGGCTTCCTTGCTTCCTTACGCCCGCACCGCTCGGTGGGCAAGCGCTCAAAGAGTAAGATGAGGGTCATTGATCTCCGGCTGTTGATCGTACAAAAGCCCGGATTGATAGGCCCATATGTACACACTCGCAGCAAACACAGTATCGCGAATACTAAGATTATGGAGCCTGTGGCAAGCTGATCCACCACATATCTGTTCATGATTGCGAACCTATAATTCGCCAACCTACAACTGATTTTGGTGGTACCCTTAAAGAAATGGTYTCTTCACAACTTGTGCGTCATTTTTGTAGGASGGACGAACCCTATAATGGACGTCATCCCAAGTGTATCCTTAGCACTGTGAAGTAAGRCCGCTGTGACSCAAGTGCTGGAAGGACAGCYCCAGGTACCATAGAGCATTGCAGGTTTGCTTGGGCCCGCCCCACGCTGCTCGGTGTTCAGGCGCCCAACACCCAATACTATAGTGAGACCMTTTGTAGTACCATGCGGAGTGGGCGCCAGGCATTTTCGGCATTCAAAAGAGCGCAGGGGCACTCCTGAGAGGGAAAATTTCGACTTCTTTARCARCTGACAACTCRYTATGAAAATATCCTGCCTCATTAGACTTGTCTTTATTTCCTCTGTCCTCGGTCAAGCCCCGAMAATCGYTTTTTCAATATACCCAAATGCAGCTGCTACCAAATGCCTTGAGGTGCACGGCCATGTCCTAGCGAATGGCACTCACGTCCAAATGTATGTCMTTCCTTTGTTGTTGTTCCTGTAACTGATCGCGGCGAAGCTTCGATTGCAATGGCACACCCGCACAGCAATGGTGGATTCTTCGGGAYAGTCCGGCCTTCG
Organism: Lepiota subincarnata; assembly: GCA_023014305.1. Lineage (NCBI taxonomy): Eukaryota > Fungi > Basidiomycota > Agaricomycetes > Agaricales > Agaricaceae > Lepiota > Lepiota subincarnata. The sequence goes on along the minus strand of JAECYV010000012.1, from coordinate 150,671 downwards.
TTGTCCAGCTTGCAAACAGTAACTTCTGCCTCGATGCGGGCTCAGGYGTGCCATGCTCCCTACAAGAAAGTCGTGCCGTTAATCATAATATCACACCTAGACCTCACCAATGGTGCACTCATGAAGATTCGGACGTGTGTCGAAAACCTTCCGGCACAAGATTGGTTTTTTACTCCGGATCATCGCATCGTTCTTTATAATCAGGGTGAGTTTGGAAGTTGCAGGTTTGACGGTGTGTCCTGGTCAGTGCGCTGAAGAGCGATACCTTAGGACTTTGCCTTGACTTGCCCAACGGGGATCTCWCAGACACAAATCAGGTGCAACTGTGGCAGTGCAGCACTGGCAACACTAACCAAATTTGGAATATTGGCCCCCGTAATGGCTGACCGGAAACTTGTCTGCAAGTAATATCATARTAGATCGCTCCTCTGCTTAAATACGATTCTTATCAAATAATATGCGTTATGTCTGAGCTATTAAGTGTAGGTATATGCTTTATAGCCTTATGAGAGCCCCGTCATTGCACGCAAACTCAATATGGTGGAAGAACCCCAAGTGCCTCAAACGATAGGGACTGGAGGAACATACTTGGTAYCACATGACAACACRGGCTTCCATGTATCCGTTTGCTGTTTGGCTCTGTGTTCGSRATTGCTACAATGTGGCCAAGGGTATTCTTGTGCGGGAATGTCAGGACGGTTCTGAAGATTGAAATGGTACAAAYACAGGTGTCTAAGCTATTGTTCACCGGAGTCACCCCTTAAGAGATTGTCGGAGCTGCAGCCACCTTTATCTGCCCACTACTCACTATGATGAAAACATTCTAACTCTCCGGACTTACCTTGATCTTTCCTATTCCCGGTAAATTTACAGTTCCATTTCATCCAAATGGAGTCGCCAGCAAATGCCTCGAGGTCCATGGGGATGTTCAAGCAGACAGTAAATGGATGTCACTTCCCAAATATACTTCATAAGCTGACTGTAGCTACCAGTTTGACTGCGATGGCACACCTGCASMACAATGGCAGATCCTCCGAAACGGYTCAGCCTCTAAATTARTACTGAGTACCACCAACTTCTGTCTCGATGCAAGCTCATTTGTGTCACCGCACTCTCTCGCAAAGAAGGCCCGCAATCAATTGTGATATTGCACCAAGACCGCACTAATGGCACGCTCATGAAGGTTTGGCCGTGGTTCGGCAGCCTTCCGGCAMAGCAATGGGTTTACACCACGGATCATCGCCTTGCTCTTTTTAACMAGGGTGAATAAAGGGTTTCCGCAWTAGTAACAGAGAAATTTTGCTGGTGCGYTGAAGAACARTATCTTWGGGCTTTGCCTTGATTTGCCCGACGGCGATCTTACGAACGCGAATCAGGTGCAAGTCTGGCAGTGCAGCGACGGAAAYACTAACCGGATTTGGAATGCTGGCCTGTGATARCTAACCATATTTGAGAGAATATCAAAGGCCAAGATATTCCTTCAATYCTTCTCTCCACWGAAAATATCAATATTCACACAATTGTGTTYTACAGAAAATGTAGATATGAATTTCTTTCATCGTAGRATAATACACAAAAATTTTGCTCGGTCCYGTACTCAGCAGACGGTGACCGGGTCTATGGCTCCATCAAGGGTGATCCCGACCTAACATCCGCGGAGCGCCTGGCAGTGCACGAAAATAGTTGAAAAGATTTATTTGTTGGCTTCTATAATAAGAAGATATGTTCTATAGCTATGCTGACGGACTTATGTTGTGTTGCTCCTTGAGAGTTCCGTCAATGCGCAAAAGCCGATGGAGCGGACTCAAAATAGCCAACAAGGCACAGAGAGAGCCGGCGGGTCATTGCTTAACTAGGCCGCTCTCTCATGACGCAGGACCTACGAGGTATCTACGCTGCGGTGAATTCAAGGGGGTAGCGAAAGCAATATCCAAACCCATGCAGTTAAATGAAAGCAGCTTGAAGGTTCTAACAACAGTACGAACTTGTAAAGGCCTGCAGCGACGTGGTCAATCGGCCCGCTAACGATCCCATGATCCTCGTGATAATGATGTGTATACCTCCGGTCGTGTCCGCAGGATCAACGATCCGTATTTAGCCCAGCGCCGTATTCGTATATTCAACATTGTGAGAGAAGCGCGCCCWTAATGGAACGCCGGAATGACAAACTTAGGGGCCACATGAGACCACATCCTTCCTTGCTTCCATATGCCGCGTCGCTCGGCGTTCAAGAGTCAATCGAGTGTTATGATGAGGTCAAGGGTAGCGTTGCGYGGAGTTGTGCCAGACCATTTTGGAGAGTCAAAAGGTACAAATAGGGGGGTAGATTGAGTCGTTGTTCGTTGGAGTCTCCCCCCTTCAATAAGAACCATATCCGCTACTCACTATCAATTACTCACAACATGATGAGGATTGCATACCTCTCCGGACTCGCCTTTATTTCTTCTGTTCTTGGTCAAGTTGCATTTCCGATTAATCCAAACGGGGTCACCACCAAATGCCTTGAAGTACGGGGTGACGTTCAAGCAGACGGCACTCCTGTGCAAAYGTATGCTCCTTTTCCAAGAAATTAATTAAAGTCAGTGGCTGACCAGGGTTCAGTTTCGACTGCAACAGCACACCCGCACAGCGGTGGCGGATTATTTCGAATGAAGATAACGCAGCTTTGACTGTCCAGCTGGAGAACACCAACTTCTGTCTTGATGCGGGCTCAAGTATGCCATCCCTCTTAACCCGAAAMATCCTTGCTTATTGATGATTCCACACCAAGACCCTACAAACGGAACCCTCATGAAAATTTGGACATGTTTCGACAACCTTCCCGCACAGGATTGGTTCTTCACGTCGGATCATCGTATTGCCCTTTTCAATCAGGGTGAGTAGGAAGTCTTTACAGGATAATTATGATGCTAACGAGTAATGTTCTAGGACTTTGCCTTGACTTGCCTAACGGARATCTTACGAACACCAACCAGGTGCAAGTTTGGCAGTGCACCGACAATGACGTTAATCAGGTTTGGACCCTTGGCCCGTTCTTCCCAAGGCGCCGTTAAAGCCAGGGTACATACTATTACATATATCACCAYATGATGGCATAAAATAAAATGGATGTATATTAAATTCAAGGAATTGAACCAGTATCCGTGCATCCACGTAACGAGAGTATAAATCGGCGCAGCGAGATAATCACGAATCAATCGTAAATATAATAGATCAACTAGGATCCAGTAAAGATAAACTGGGATCCTCGAGTGCTGGGACCGCTACCTAWATACTACGAAGGTATGTACAACTATTTACTGAGTAATGTAGAACCGATCGTCGTAGCTACCAATAGATAATAAGTCCATATCGTGTACCTACAGTGTCCATGGGAATATATGAAATAAAGAAASAATAAAAAGAAACAATATYGAGCKGTACCGCTCAATAATTTCAACACCACGTTACTATTTGACGAATGTCATATCACTGTTTGTCGAGTTCCGCATCGTGATGATTAATGGTTCTCTRAACGATAAAGCTGAATGATTATCCTGAGTGTGGTGAGGTGGTGTATGCCGTGGAAGTGATGCTAAGGAGGACGGGCATCCGCTGCGATAATGCCCTCAAGGATACCAGCTCGAGATGGGGCACCTACRCTTAGCCCTCGTATTCCCGTTCTTCCCTCGACTGCTCCWGTACAGGCATCACMGGCCTTGGGACGCCTCTGGACGGAAAGGCTTAGCAGTACTTTYRAATGCAGTCGACACCAGTGCTCGTCAYAACTAGCCGATCAAAGTCGTAATGCGCGGAGCYCTCTTATTGGTTGACTATGGAATGAGCCTAGAGTTAGGTGTAACATTTTTGGGCTTAGGCGGGAAGGTCGAGAGGYATCTTGGGAGAATACTTTAAAGGCGTAGTATCTCAGACTACAGGCCGAGAATYGTCGATACAAGTACACCATAATGCAGCGAAGCGCTAGCTTTCTTCCATGTMATAATCTRCACCTCAGTTTGACCAAGCTTGATCAACGCCTAGTCTATACCCAATCTCTAGGCACCCTCAAGACCTTGAGCAAGTTCGCCTCCTCCGTTCCTTCTTCCTCCCCGAGCTCGCTCATATACTCCCATCTCGCTGTCTCTGGTAAGCTCATCAAAATACTTTCAATCCGCGCCCCAGGCGTCATTAAACCAAACTTGGTTCCCCGATCGTGGACCAAATTGAACTCGACATAGCGTCCTCGACGAATGAGTTGCCATCGACGATGACGCGGTGTGTAGGGCATCGAGTGCCGGATAGAGAGAATAGGTATATAAGAAGGGATAAAAGCGTCCCCGAGGTCTTTGACGAACCCAAAGATGTCATCTGGAGTAGCAGGCCGTTTGATCTCAGCCAAAGGGCGGAGACGTGTGTGCTTTCCTCCATTCAGGTCATCGAAGAAAAGGCCACCGATACCGCGGGATTCCTGCCTGTGGGTGATAAAGAAATACTCATCACACCATTTCTTGAATGCATGGTGAAGCTCAGGCCCATGTGCGTCGCACACTTTCTTGATAGCTGAGTGGAAGTGCACGGCATCTTCTTCGTAGAGATACGATGGCGTCAAGTCTGCGCCACCGCCGAACCACCATGCGATGATTTCTGGAGGAGGAGGGGTCGACGACGGGTCAGCAGAGTCAGATGGGGGTTCGGTGATTTCAAAGTAGCGATAGTTAGCATGCACGGTGGGGGCGTGTGGATTTAGAGGGTGAATGACGAGGCTGATACCCGCCGCAAAGAAAGGTAAACCCTCGGGACGGTCGGGGAGGGGCATTGAGGTGTGATCTGCACGCATCTGTTTGATAGCAGCGGGCGGCAGGACACCATGCACCACAGAGATGTTTACGCCGGCTTTTTCGAGGATGGCCTGGTGGGAATTGGTTGATCGTGCTTCGTCGTCCGCAGGTACTGCGAATACGCACGAGCGGCCGCTGCCGCCCTGTGCGCGGACCCAGCTATCTCGTTTGAACGGGGGGGAGTTGGGGTCGAGTTTCTCGAGCTCTATGACGATTTTGTCTTGAAGCTGGTTGATGTACTCCTCCATGCGCTGGCGCATGGGTTTTGTTGTTGTTGGATCAGCCATCCTGCTCGTCGTTGTCTGGAAGGACGAGCTCAGTACGATCGTGAGCCGGGATCACAGATCTAGACGGGCCGAACTGCGGTCCGGATGGGTCCTGGGCCTGATCTCGGTCTGCTCGGCTTCAACTTACTTCTGTTGCCACTTGAAACAAAATAAAAAACAAAAAAAGGAAAAGGAAAGGAGAAAAGAGGATAAGACCCGGAGCCCAGACTTCGCTGAGATGAAATTTCGAGGGGGCGGCGCTTACAATAATATTTTCTGTCGTCGGCTTGTGTGACAGTCACAAACCTCTCCGATTTTCCACCCCGGCTACGACAATACATGGGTCGTCTACGCAGATCAAGAACCCACCATGCCCAACGCGATGTGCACAGAGCTTCAAGGACGAGAGTGCGTGTATTTTACTTTCAACCCCCCAAGTATAGGTTCAAACTGCACTCCAGGCTCGAACAAAAGATCTCGACCAGATCCAACTGATCGACTTGGACCCCAAAGTACACAGAACATGCTAGCCTTTGTTCGAGAAATTCTCACTGACGGAAACTTATGACCAGAATAGAGCCGCTCTAGAGGCTCAGCCACTTGACTACGAAAAACCAGGCTTAGCACAACATTATTGCGTGGAGTGTGCCAAGTCGGTCATTTTTTTAGCTCTACTATCCCGATTCACTCATCCCCCCCCTTTTCTGCTAGATATTACGAAACGGATCATGCACTCAAATCACATTGGCGGAGCAAGGTCCATAAGCGGCGCTGTAAGCAGCTCCAAGAACCCGCCTACACCATCGAGGAATCCGAAAAAGCTGCCGGGTTGGGGAGGGAGGGGAGACGGCCAGTACGGGCAAGTGCGGCGGATGTTGAAATGGGGGCTTCAACACCAGGCGGATAGCTTTGTGTTTTGTGCGGCCCGTTGCTTATACGTCTTCGTCTACTAGGCCTCACTAGCGGAAATCTGATCGCAGGTACTTTGGGCGCTTGATATGGGTACTTTTTATCACCTTTCGACTACCAGCACGGTGACAGTCTCGTTATATGGAATTGCTCCACGCATTCAGAATATATTTTTCTGAACTTCCGTCCAACACATGATAATCCTTTGCGAATGCACAGAAGGCTCTCGCCTCCTTAGTAACTTACTTCGGTGGGCAACCTATCGTAATCATGATTCCATTTGAATAATATATGGCGCCTATTCTATCATACAGCAAGTTAACTTGTTCAACAAAAAATTCTCATCCGGGTTGATAGCTACCATACGGATTGGATACCTCGTGCATACCTCAGCGAACCCATTCCTTTAGGAGCATGTCTGCGGCTCTCTCCGCAATAACATAAACTGGGGTTTGTGTGTGTGCAGAGGTGATGAATGGCTATCAAAGATATATAGGTAAGTCACCCTCCATTACCGACAACATGAGACAAAACTCGCCATTACAGACGCGTCAACTATTCTCAGTCCTTCGACMTTCTTGACTTTCAGGTCAGGATCTACAACACCATATGTCGCGTGCTTAGCCGACATGGCTGCCGTGCCGACAGGATGAGCAATGCTCAAAGCACCAGCTCTCAGGATCGCGTCGAGTCCTTCATCCGTCGTGACATTAGCCGTCGGAGCCGCCTCGCTGATAACATAACCATCCCATGCATGCGCAGAGAAAAATTGTCGAGCGCCTCGTATGGCATCACGAGCGATGGCCAAGTCAACTGGGTTGGTCAACATTCCCGGGTCAATGAGCGGTTGCTGAGAAAGATCAGATGAGGCCAATTTGATTGATCCCCCTTGAGAAAATGAGAGTTGTTTGATGGGGTAAATCAGAGATGCAATAATGCAACGACATACGAGACGCAGGGCTGACGACGGCAAGCACAGCACCAACACGCGCTTCCTGGGTGGATCCACCGTTCTGGATGACAGAAAATAAGCCAAATGGTTTTCGCACAAGTAGTGTGGCTTACTGATACTATAAACTCCCAGTGAGGTGAACGAGGCCCAGCACTCGGATCCGATTGGCTCTGCCATGAGTTATTAGGGAGACGGATCCACAGAATATTATTTCCGCTGGTGATTGTTAATGGGCCCTTTCTCTCTGTCGTCCACTTGTTCAAAGCTTCAGCAAACAGAGTAGAATTTGTAGTGAGGCTATCGATAATTAGTCTTAAAGAAAATAAAGTGTGGGAGATCCACGTACTTGTCTACAGTATCAGTTGTATTCGCCCGGAAGGAAACGCTAAACCGTGGGTGATCTGTTAAATTTTTGCCTACGCTTGGAAGGTCAACTACAGGTGTGATTCCAACRCTCGTTAACTCTTGGGCATCGCCGATGCCCGAGTGCAACAGAATATAAGGAGAACCGATCGATCCGGCGCAGAGTAACACTTCTTTTGTGGCTTGAACCGTATTTTGTATGCCTTTCGCCCATTTAGCAATCTGGCAGTTATGAAATCGAAAAGCAAACCAACCGTTTCCAGAGAGCTCGACTTGCCTGAACGCAGGATTTCCTGGCCCAGAATTATGTGAAGCAACAAGCCGAGTTGTTTTCGTGTTCAGCAACACATGAAGGTTTGGTC
>JAECYV010000012.1:119840-141777 GCA_023014305.1 Lepiota subincarnata | reverse complement strand
TTCAAGCCACGATCTCATCGTCCGTTATTGTGCCGTGAACAAACAACACGTTGATAGTCCCTGGATTATCCGGGTTGAGTTTGCAAAAAAAGAAAATGCTCAAYAATTCCTCAGGCCTCAGGCAACACTTCATYGCGACTTTGARCCTTCGCTCAGCTAGTATGCCGCCTCCCTAGCGGCATCTGTTGTCTCAGCCACTTACTGTCCCCCTGTGCCATCATTATAGACCTACCTGGCACTTAGGAATGTAAACGGTGGATATCCTCACTGTGCTAATTGCGATTTTCCATTGCTTTCGTAAGACCCCACCTACCGCACMCACTTAATGCAACCGCACAGTGCTCAATACAGTAGCCGTGCCTTTGTTGTCTCTGCAGGCAGGCGCCAACGCAGCATATTCAAAAACGTAACCACAGATCGAGAATGGAACCCACAATGAAAAACTATGGGTGAAAGCCCCAGCTCGGTCAAAGGGGAAGGCTAAGTTACGATGAGGCCACTCAGTGGCGCGCCACAACTCCTAGGCGAGTCAGTGAGAATGACATTGATCCGGGGGTGCCAGGCGCGGAGGATACGAAATATGCCAACTTGAACTGACAGCRCGAGGCACTTCTCGTAACACGYACCCACACAATCRCTGRCTGATATCAGGTCTTAGATCCCAGCTATCACATTGTTCATCAAGTTCCCCGTCATTCGATTAAAAGTTTGAAAAAAGAAATCGATGTCTATAAAGGTAAGTGTTTGTCAGCATGATTGGACTTGAATGTAAGGAGTCGATTTGACAAGRCACTTTAAAGCTGAGGTCGGTTATCATGCTGCGGGGAGTAGATGTAATATAGATAAACCGAACTGAGGTCTGTCTAGCGAGGCAGGAGCGTACATATTCAACGCAAGAACTCCGGACACAGGAAAATGAGCAGGAAGCGCGAGTGCCATACCGGACAGCACAATTCCTGTAAATGAAGCATAAGGTGCATAACGAGAGGAAGTCAGACGAAGGTATTGAACGCGGCACTCATAGAACCTTCAATAACYGTTCAGTTGYTCCAATTTACCCGCCTCCCTCCATTCGTGATAGCCTTACAATCTTCAACATCATTAGCCACAACGAACAAACAGAGATTACGTCAAGAATGACCGCAAATACTGGTTTTTGACTGCGAGTAAGAGAACGGCAGTAGAGGAATGCGCATTTAGTGAATGCTATATTAGTCATGGGCTGCGATTTAGAGTAGCGCAACTGCATAAAAGCGGCGCGTGACGACAGATATGAGGCTATAACAACTGTAGGTAAGGAATTTCGGCAGAAGATGACTATATGCCTATCTCGTGTGTTTCCAATTCAGATTTCATGACAAGACTACAGGACARATGTTAGCACAGGGAGCAAGGCGTGTTTTGCGCATTGTACATCCCAGTTCAGGAGTATTGACTCCAGTCCGATAATCTCCAAATATGCGGYRCCCAGCCTGGTTRRGACAAGTTATCACAGTATATCCCCTGCCATCTAGGAAGAACTTTATCACGGTTGAGAAACAGCCGGCAGTGGGCTAAAACTCAATGGCATCCCGCCTAAGAAGGGTGAGATGCTGACACCCAATGTACGAGCGACGTCAAGAATAAATAACCATGGATGCCACTATCACATGACCATACCTCGGAATGCGCAGCCTTGGTCCAAACCCAGCATGTCGACGACCCACAGCAGGGAAGGCAAAGACGAGGCTAACGCCATTCAGCACGAAATATGTCAAAGTGGAGGAATTGATCCAGCAACTCCAAGAAAGACGCTTGACACTGCTCCGAAGGCTCAACGATATACAAGCGTCGACCGCGTACCTGCCACCAGAGGCACTCTCCCTCATCTTCGAGTGTGCCTGTTCGCAATACTACGACCACATCCACCCGTCAACTCCTGCGCATATACACCCATGGAGCCAGGAGATCTACCCAGCCCTTACTTTCAGTCATGTCTCGTCRCACTGGCGTGAGGTCGCTTGGTCAACACCCCAATTATGGAACAGGATGGGCGCTGTTGTTACCGGGAGAAACGCAGATCGCATTCCTCGCATCCTCGAACTCCATTTACAAAATGCCAAAGCTCTCCCATTCGACCTCAGTCTCATATTTGGTTCTAACTCCTTCAACACAATCAAATCTATACTATTCGATAGCCAAGATGCCAGAAAGATTCGAACCCTTCAGCTGACGGCCCCACCATTGCAGTGGCTGTCCCATATCCCAGCCAGCTTCCCTCAGCTTGAATATATTTACATAGGCAACTTATCCGGGGATCACCGCCATGCTCTCTCTCTCGAATCTGCTTCTCTCCTCCATCATGTGCATTTACAACGATTATCTATGAAAGTCTCACTCCCTTGGTCATCAATAACTCATGTTAACCTCGACACTGTCCCCATCGACACTTGCGCAAAGTTGCTCATACAATGTCCTAACCTCATATATTTTCGATCGGCTCGCCCCCCGCATGTAGTAGTTGAACCTACTATTTTCACCCACATCACCACTCTTCAACATTTGCAAACGTTCCTGTGGGAATATATCCGGAGCCCGTGGTGCTTGGCTGCACTCCAGTTCACACGGCTACCTGCACTGCGCATGCTTTCGTGGACAGATAATAACACATGGGGGGAGGAGGTTCAGCCCCGTGTCTATGCCTTATTTGCTCATCTACCAGACACCTTGCTCAATATTGAGCTTGTTTCCGTCACCTTGTGGACACTTCCTCTATTCAAACATGCTTTCGGCAGATCTTCTTACGTCCAGGACCTTACCATGAGCTCATTTGCTAGGAAAAGCCTCTACGCAGCACTCTGTGCATTGTGTCCTGGCTGGGAAGATGATAGGACGGAATATCTACCATATCTCAAGTCCCTGGTTATAACCAGTAGACCTGGTGACCGTCGAACCTTTGACATCGATTTCTCCCGCCGAATCCTGGACATATGTAAAGCAAAGCATGCCCGGCCAGACCCTCGCTTTACATTGGAGCTCAAGGGGCTCAAAATGGAATGGGCCCCTGGAGTACAAGAGGAATTGCGTGAAATGGTTCGAGACAGTTCCCAGCTGAACATTCAAGAGTGGTATACATATCTAGCAATCTGATACTTTGGACCTTGTGTTTTATCACCCCCACGATAGAGATTTCATGATCGTGGGTCTGAAGATTCAAGCGCTAAGGCCCGGTGCCAGGCGGAATGTAATTACTGTTGGTCCTTACACCTAGGAATTGGTTATGATTAGGAAAATAAAGCATCAAAGTCATGACTGAGAAGATATCAGGCGTGAGGACGCACAGGATTATACCAGGCAATTGCCAGTTTTCCTATTCCAACCTCTACTCGCAACCCTTTGGGCGCCATTACGGGTGATTCACATTAGATATATCACAGCAGCTACAATGAGTGGCCCACAGTTAGAGTGATTTAATGTTGAGCGATGTGAGGCACCAACAGCGAGAGTTTTGATTTGACACTGTCTTTTCACATTCCTGAACAACTCCCTTTCTCATTCTCCGTATTCCCTCAGTACCTTCATTTCAAATAAACGGCCGTCATGGTTGCCCATGCTCTGAAGTATCTTCATTCCTCATCAATCTGCTCAGCCAGTCCGTCATTCCGAGAGGAGGGTCCTGGAGCTGGTTCACTCCTCCCCTGACGGAATCTTGGAGATTAACAATATCGAATTCCATGAGGGATCACTGAGTCGGGCGGAGTCTGAGCTTAATATGCCATTTTGCAAGGGTATCACTCAGGCTAAGTGATTTAGGTAAACGGAAAATATCATACCCAACGCAACCGCGCCATCAAATATATACAATGTGCAAATTACACCAACTAGTGAAACGACTCATTTCGGCCATTCCTAGCGTACTAATTTGGTTTTCTTGCAACACTCGGCTAGAAAAACACAAACTTACCCTCAGTTCTGCTTACATTGCATAAAAACGCAGGCGCTGTAGGTGTTGTAGTTGCCACTATTTTTGAAAGTGCAATCCCTCACTGGCGCAGATAAAAACTATTAATGCCGTGCCTCCCGAAACCTGAGTTCAACTTATAGCAGCGAGCCAGAGAATCGACAGCCTCAGTGTTTGCAGTGGTCGTAGTGACGAGGGCTGCAATGACAAAGAAGCAGAGTTGTTTGAACTGAATGACGAGAGAACTTGAAGCGATATCAGTGGCTGTAGATTGGCTGATGTTTCAACCCTTGGAAACCGTAGGTTTAAATAAACCTCACTATAGGTTCCAATATCCCACAAAGAAAAATCGCTCTATGATTAAAGGGGAAAACATACTCGGCTCCGAAGATGGACTGTCAGACGCTTGAGGGTAATTGTTGGCAGTCCCTCTGAATGTCCGTCCAACACAAGACAGTGCCATACTAATGCACATCACCGAATGTCACCGGTGAGAAAGAGGGTTCCTCGCATTCTCGATAACCCGCTTCGGTGGCGTCCATGAGCCACACACACTGATGCACTTATAAACACCGTCGACTCTATTCATCTCTCGGTGAACAGAAAGCATCCAAGGGAATGTGTACCAGTTTCCACGATACATGATCCTATGCATCAACTTGGATGTTTACTCTCAGGATCTGCAAACCCCCTCTTTTTACTCAAGTCACATTGTTCATGATCGTGTCAAGTTGATCGCGGTTTGATCGAGTGGGAGGAGGAATTCAGGTATCCTCATGCTCCCTAGGACCAAGTTGCAGCTTCCCTGCTACTTTGGAATCAGTTACTAAACCATTTAGCAACATTTCACTTCGTTTGACCTAGCGTGATATAGGTGGTTCTTAACCAACGCACCTGGCATTCTGGGGGGCCCAAAGCACATGTGGTTTTGTGCTGACTTCAACAGCGAGTAGAGCCACTCCGTGGGATTGATAAGAATAAACTAACACTCTAGGGGAATCTCCACGCAAATGTGCCGAAGGCAACCATATTGGCCTTTGGAATTATCATCGGGTTTGATATAACTGGCGCCATAAACTTTGATCTAAGAAGGCCACCTAAGCCTTTCCTAAACCAAAATGCTCGTTCTAAACTACTTTCTTGCCTTGCACACCACATGGGGGATTTGACCACCTGAGGGGCCAGTAGCCCCACTAGGCAGAAAGGCACCGGTAGATACAGAGGACTCAAGGTAGTGTTTGGAGAAAGGGAGGAGAGGGATTAACTATCTACACCCAACCTAGTCTATATTTACATACCTAGCTATGACTATCACACGTCTCTAATGTAAGCCTAGCCTTGCACCGCCTGATGAAAGCCCGGGAAATGGTTCATTCCAATCATCTTCCTGTAATTATGTTTGCTGCCCCGTCTCTCGACCGGCATGATAGGAATTCGGTCAATCGTTAAAGAGCAAATACTGCTCCACCAAAGTGACTCTCTCTTCCTTATTTTCCGGGTCCCCACCAAATCCATGAAATCACACCAAAGAAACAAAACTCCTCAACATCGCCGCGCCAGCTTTCCATGAGTCGCTTTTCCCAACTGGCAACCTCCATTATCACGCCAATGAAAAGAATTTCTACGTTGATTGATTCAAGCCAGAGCTTGGCGGCCACTGTACCGTACCGCACCCACCCTTCAGTCGCAAGAATTTGATTATCATGACGACGGCTACTATGAGTGTGAGTATCCAATCGTACTCACCCAATCTCAAGAGCAGTGTAGAAGTGCCATCGCAAGAACCCGACTCTTAAGTAATTATGGGCATTCAACGCTCAACTTCTATCTTCAAACTGAAAGCCTGGGATGCAGCTACCGTATGAGCGATTTGAAGTGGGGGAGTCCACACGAAAGCTGGGTACTATGTCCGCATATATTCCACTTCAGAAACCAAACGATTGAGCTGAAGGTCCGTTAGAGCTTATCACATTATTCCCTCCACAAACCGGATAGAAATAAATTACGGTTTCCATTGGTTAATTCGTTTCAGGTTCACTCTGTCATAGACTTAGCGTGCCGCTGGTTGCAGTTCGCTTGGACTCGCATCATATGTTCTCCAACACCCCGATCCTGGTGCGTATACTCGTGCACAATCCTGATTGTGGGATCGATACCACCCGCCATATACCTCCCAGCACAAGTGACTTTGTAATCAAGATGTCGAAGGGCTCGAAAGCGTTGGCCTGAGCAGTGAGCAGTGAGAAGGTACATACATTGTTTTCCTGCATACTTTTCACATTCCTTGAAGACCCTCGTTCAGAGTGGAATGGGCGGCATCCATCTTGCTCACTTACTTGTACTCAGTCCGTAAAACATTCCAAGCAAGTTTAACCACCTCACCCTTACCGTGCACTCGGAAACATATCTCATTGAATCACGTCATACCAAAGGTGATGCCTGCCATTACTCGACGCTGAAGAATGTAAGGGAGAGGTCGGAGATTTACAGTCTCGTCGCGAGATGGCTAATAATTAATAAATGTTATCAAATATCGGATCAGTTTCCCAGTCGAGCGGTCAGCTCTGTCGATGGTCAAAGGCAAACATAATAAAGGTATATTTAGGTATAATGGAATAATAGGAGGAGATGGAGAGAAGACAAATTCTGTGACACTATTTAAAGCCAATCTCAAGTTGGATAGCCTCAAGTTGAAAGAAAGATTTCTTAGCAACCTAAAACCCAACCTGAACCCGAACACCCGCCGTAGACCTGGAGGTCTTAAAACCAACTTTGCCCACACAATCACCATATTCGTATGCATCCCCCAAACTTCCAGTACCCGTTGGTGCTACCGGAACCCCAAACGTCATATCTGTATACGGCAACGACCCACAAGTATGTGTTCCAGAGTTCCAGGGGTAATACTCCACAAAGCCGACCTGGCTCGACGCAATACCCTGTGTACCACTCGGCAGAGTATATGTCCCAACGTGGTATCTTTGACCAGTGGTCATATCCACGCATGTCCCAACCCATGTCGTCCCAGCCGCATTGACGATCTCGAGATTATACTCGTTTCCGTAGGGTGCTGAGAATTCGAATGCGCAGCTCACGCCTGGACCGCCGTCCGCGCCCTGATGACAGTTGGGGTCATTCGTGGTGGTGCCAGCGATGAAGCTGCTGAAAACGGCATGGATGATGGGTCTACCGTTGGCGTCAGGGCGAGGTTGGAGGCCGGTATAACCGACGTCCCTTTGGCCTACGAAATTGAACTGTTGGGCAAAGTAGTAGCCAGCCCTACGGGGGGACTGGGCAATGGAGAATGGGAATGAGATGCTTCTGAGGCCGGATGAAGGGGCATTCGGTACGTTCCAGCTTATTCCCACCAGTCCCATGGTTTGGGAGGGCAGAAGCAACGTCGCAGCGGTGATGAGCAAGGGGGAGAACCTCATGTTCGAGATGTTCGTACACTGGTAGAGGTCGGGAAGGACTTGTCTTCCTGCCAGCAGGACGGCTGCAGCTTTTATGTAGGAATTTGAAAAAAAAAAAAAGGATCCGAACAAGTCAGGGATTGATGAGACTAGGATCCGGGCTTGTATTTTAGGGATGACCCGAAGGTGCATTAGCTCCCGCCTCGTTCGCACCCTACCCTTCAGTAGCAGCTTTCTCTTTGCCACGGTTCTCATTTCACAGCTCGAAATCTTCTGCCGACTCATTTGCCGATGTACGTAGATTACGTTGTCTTTACTTTACATGAACAGTGCGCGCTGTCTAATCCCTTCGCTACTTATTTAGCCGTCGCCGTTCCCCACAGCACTAATCCTACATACGCACATCCTTGAAAACATCGCTGAAAACCGCATAGTTTCCTCCATTACCTTTGGTATACACCGCAAACACAACGCGCTTGAAGTAATTCTTGAATTCGCTATCAAGTAGTATGGCCTTCATCTCCTCAGCGACCTGCCTCGGCGGGCATGCGTAAGCGCCACATCCCATCGCACCTTAAAAAAAAAAGAAAAAAAAGGACCCCCACCCACCCTTGTAAGTAGGCCAATCCTAAAAAATTAAAATTAAAAAAACATACCAAGTACAAGATACCGCTGCTTATGCATCCCAGCCATCCTATACACCAACCTAATCTTCCCTCTCAAATCCTCCAAGTCCTCCTCATTCGCAAACCTCTCCTCATCCTCATCCTCTGTCAAATCAGGGCCTCTCGGAGCTGCAACGGTAATCACCGACACAACCCGCCTCTCCTCCTTCGGCAGATCCGCACAATCGTGATCAAGGTCATTTTTGAATATCACGACGCCTGGAGAGAACACGCCAGCAATGGAACCAGGTCCGAGGTTCGGCCAGGGGTAATAAGAGGGTTTAAGCGTCGCGTAGAGGGTTGAAGAGTAACATAGCGCTTCTTCCTAAAATGTCAATTCTCAAAACCACAAGCAACTCCCCAAAGAAGCTGAGTGTAAAATTTACTTGTGTTTTTGAAAGACTGACCGACCAACCTCCCCCCGGTTCTTCATCACTAGCCAAATTGAGTACAGCAACACTCGCATTCGGATCCTCCAAGTCCGCAAACAGCTTCCTCGCGGCTGTGAACGCATCACTGCTGACTACTTCTACCACTACTACAGGATCCACGGCCGCATCTTCCGCATCCGCATCTCTTTCCTCATGAAGATGATCTGGTAGAGGCTCGAGCGGATCGAGTTGGTTAGGATAGAAGGTCGACTCTTTCGTCGCCCCTTGCTCCGCATGTTCTTTAATGATCGACGACATACGCTTAAGAGTGTCGTTTGCGATTGACCGCCTTCCGTTGACGGTCCTCGCAGTCAAGGTAGGGGCCGTTCGCTGGAACGCCGACCAGAGTGACTTCGTCTTCATGGCTGTTAAGATCAAAGATACAGAACACGTGATTCCCACTCCTTTATCTCTGCTTTTACAGTTTACTCTCAGAATGCCCCCGCGCGCGCCATTCATCGTCATCGAAGGCCTCGACCGCTCCGGAAAAACAACCCAGACAGCTCTTCTCCACGCTCACCTCGAATCATGCAACATCCCCACACGCCTCTTCAAATTTCCAGGTAACCCCCTCTTTTTTTTTTGTTTAACCCCTATCCAATATAACTTTCGGCTGGGCTCATAACATCAAACAAATTTAAGATCGCACAACGCCCATCGGTAAAACTATCGACTCATACCTCCGCTCCCAATCCGACCTCGATGACCATGCGATCCACCTCCTCTTCTCCGCCAACCGCTGGGAACTCGCGTACGGCCCCCCCCCTATCCTACGTCCTTGAGTCATTTCTAATCAAAACTTTCACAACGCTACCAGCTCAACCATCACTACCCTCCTCAACTCAGGCACAACAGTCCTCTGCGACCGCTACGCCTTCTCCGGCATCGCCTTCTCCGCTTCCAAACCCTCCCTCGCCTCCTCCTTTCCCTCCCAAAACAACGACCCTCTCCCCTGGTGCCGCGCTCCCGACATCTCCCTCCCCGCACCAGACCTTACCCTCTTCCTCGACATCACCCCGGAACAAGCAAAACTTCGAGGCGGCTATGGCCAAGAGCGTTACGAACAAGAGGACATGCAGAGGCGCGTCCGGGACGCCTTCGGCCGGCTCGGCGCCGAAATGGCCAGTGCGGCGGCGGACAGCAGATGGGCCGTCGTGGATGCCGGTCGCGATAAAGAGGTCGTGGCACAAGATCTCTGGGAGCTTGTCGAGCCTTTGACAAAAGGCATAAACAGGGACATTGGGCGATTATGGGAGGATAAGCTCGTTGGATAAAAATAAAAAAAAAAGGAAAACTATTTTATTATTCCGATTATCATTTCAAGGCGTATATGGGGCATAATCAATGAAAAAAAGGGAAAATATTAAAGAGCGGGGGAAAGGAGCGAGGGGTATAGACTTGCTGTCTTTAAGAAGTGAGATCGAGAGTGTGGGTGGGGATGTATTGTACTGTACAACAAGCGATGAAAACCAAAAAAAAAAAAAGGCACTGGGAAAGATACCCCAATTGTGACAACAAAAAAGAATCATAATGAATGCCAATTTCGCCAGCACCCGCGTCTGATCTTAAATATTCATGGCACAGAGAGTCGAGTTTATAAAACTCTTTCTCTCCTATCACGTAGTCGTCGAGAATCGTGAGACAAGCACAGCAAGGGCGATCAAGGCACCCCATCGCCACTTCTCCCACAGAATCTGACTCCACGATGCAGCCCACCCAGCTGCAGCACCCCTCGCGTCCTCCGGCTTGTCAACAGATGTCGACGCCAACGGTGAGCCTGTTGTTCTCGCAACCGCAGACACCGTTGGTGCAGCAAGGGCGGGTGTAGTGCCAACATGGACTTGAGATGCCGCGGAAACCGCCCTCGTTATGATAGGGGAACCCACGACCGGCTGTGATAACACAGGGGCCACAGGCTGCGTGCTTCCCCTCTCCTTTTGTGCCATATTCGGAAGATCGCGTGCGGTGGGTAAACAATACTAGACACCAGTATGTTAGCATGAACAGCGATGGGTATAACGATGGACAGTTGTGATGGAAGATGCAATGATTTTCAACTGGTACAGCCCCGACAACACACATACCTCGGAAAAAACCTCACGAAAACGAGGTTGCGTCATATTCCACTCATGACTCCGGGCAGCGTATGCGCGCTTGACGTCCTCCGAGGAATTAAGCGAACCCGTCGTCATTTCGTCCGAAAGCATGAAAGAGAGCAAACCAGTCAATCTATAAAGACATACATCGTAAGCATCGACCCATCAATCAAGTCATCATCAAAGCCAAAAAGAAAAACATAACGTGGAGCAATGAAAAACAGCTGTCGTCATAAACTCTGCCTCAACCAATTTTAAGGGCCGATGAAAGGACGACAGGCACTGGTGATGGACAACAAGGGATGACAGTTGGGTTGCACACTCACATTGTTGCGACGCTCCACGCTGGATTCCACTAACAGGCGTCAGCATGTACACCATGATAGGACCTTTTTTGTTTTTGTAAAAAAGTAAACTCACTGTACCAGGGTGAAAGTCCGACATTGAGAAGCAAATCTTCTTGTCAGGCTGAAATCTCCCAGACGGCGTGATCATCTATCCGAAGCCAGCTTAGTCGAGACGATATCGCGGGCGCATATGCAGAAAAAGCGACAGACCTTGATACCAGGAGGTTTGAAAGGATACTCAGAAGGAAACATGAGCTGACCGTGATACTCGCCACCTGCATAAGGAGAATCTGGGGGTCCGCGCTGGAAGGAGGTGGGGTAAGCCGAGTCACAATCACAGGAGGATGATGGGTCAGCGACAATGGACGCACAATAATGTAGTCCCCTTTAAAACCAAGCACAAGTAAGTTTCAAGGACAATGGCAAGAGAAAGCAGCGTCGACTGCGAGACGTACATGTGAGGATGTTCTTTTCGTCAGGCACTGCCCAGACGAATGGGGGCGGTTCCTTTTGCATGGTAACATACTCCTTGCTGAGCTGCAGGACGGTGAGTGTGAGTTGAGCTGATGCATGTGTGCAGTGGACAACATACGCGTTTGTGGGCGGCTTTGCTGGCCATTGTCTGTGGGAGGTGGATGGTGGTGGGGAGGAGGGTTAGTCAGGGTCCAAACAAAGTCCCCTGTTTATCGCCGTGGGAAATGTATTCCCTGCTCAGACCTGGAGGCGGTGTGTGGGGCTCCGGACAGAATTGGTTTTATTCTGTGGGCTCTTGATCGATGTAGTGCAGCCAGAGGGTACCACAGACTCTTGCGATTGTCCGTTATATAGGTACAGTGCAGTACTCTCGATGGCAGTGCGGCAGACGTCTGGTCACCAGGGAGCCGCCGGCGCCCTGCACCACCCATCCTCATGACACTCGTCGGCTCACGGAGATCCAGAACATCCACTGTGTACCAGTCATCTACAACAGTCCACAATCCCTATCGACAACGCCGAACAGCCATGATCTCGGTGTCCGACGGGTAACTTCACCAGATGATCCTAAACTTTTATTTTTGGCCCTCGTCGGTATTCAAGTCCTCCTTCGGGTTATGGAGCCTGCCACCACCGCATCGCCGGCTGCCCAACTGACCCCCCACCCCCTTCCTATCCCCCACCGCACGTAGTTCAAACCCATCCGAACAGCACACCCTCAAAGTTTGTTCCAGGTTTGTCGCTTAGCATCCCTCCCCATCTCCTGGATTTCGAATGCGAAACAGCGGTATAATAGGGAAATCACCGACATGATCACCCGGGCCCACCAAAAAATCGATCCACCTGTTCGGAAAACGGGGGAATTGAAAAATATAAAAATAACAATAAAAATTTCCAAAAAACCCCACTCGGCCCTCCCGGACCCCACGCGCCTTAAATTGGAAATACACCATGTTGGCTGCATACAGCACTACAACCCCCCTTAACTGATGCTAAACCACTTACCCAACGTGCAAGCTGCATTTTGCCCCTGCATTCCCTATCATCGTGCCATCTACCTGCTATTCAAGCCGATTAACGCACCTCATCGGGTACTTGAGCTCTCCGGAGCCGGCCCAACCCGGCATCACTGCGTACTTAAATCTGCTTAGGGGTACCTCGACCATCGGCATCCCAACCACACACACAGAGTAAGACGGGGAGTCCAATAATACTTTTGATCTCCTGTTTGCTCGGAATCCATCAACCCAATCATCCCTACCCCGGAAATGGCGTCGTTGTAACACGGCACGACCTCAGCAGAACGGACAGTCTGAACTGCATCATTAGTAGTCCTGCCACCAACACAGGATATTTAATTAGATACAGTACTTGGGTGGCTCGCTCATCGAGTGGTGATCGAGATTTTGGGGCGGAAGAATCTACCATCCGAGCTTACAGCCGACGCGCCATGACACCCAGGAACAAAACTTCGAGTTTGAACAACATTTGTGGAATATGTGTAGTGTGGTCAGCGCGCTCATGAGCTCGGAGGGCATCTACCATGCATACTTTTCCCCAATTCACCCCATCTCCTTTCCACGTGGGTTCCCTAAAATATTCGATTGATCGCTTCGAAAGCCAACAGCCATGCTACAAAAAGCATTCCCCCCTCTCCCCTCCATTATTTGTAAATATAAATATCTTCGCAGTCGGCCAACTCATCACTGAAAAAAAAAACAAGAACATATGTATGTGATATCTGCGCTCTATCATGATGACCTGATGCACTCCCAAGAGAAATACCAGTCTTGATAAGGGCTTTGTACCACGAAACTGTTCTGTCAAGTTGTACCGACGCTATGGAACTGGCAGAGCCGGGACAGCGCGCAAGGAACGAGGGGCTAGTTCGGTGAGTTATACAGCAAACATCATCTGGATGTATCAAAAAACTGGCCGGGTCCCATTGATGCCAAGTGACAAAGGGACCCAGTACATTGGAAGAAAGAAATCAACTTCGCACTATAATCACGACAAATGCGCACATAGCCAAATGCAGCACAATGTAAACATTATCCATCAATACATCATCTAAAGAAACGCTGGCTATCATAAATCCGTCAATACCCAGGGACGATATGCCAGCACCCCTATCACCACTCGCACTGCTTCAGCCAAACTTCCACTTCCCTGAATCAAGTCGCAGGCAACAGTTTCCAGTCAATCATTGTAACAAGACAACAAAGCTATCATTATCTGCTACATGCCCGGGTTAAAATCGTTTCAATTCCTTCCACCAAGTCTGAGCAGATCGAGCGTAGTTGAGAAATCTTCCGACTTTCAAGGCTGGGCGCTCCCCTTGTTTGACTCTCGCATAGGTGCGTTTCGGCCTCACAAAGCCCCCGGCCTTTGTCGGAATTTTTTGAATAAACGAACCAAGTATGTCAGGGTTTATTCTGGTGCTTTCTGTTTATTGATGAAAGCTTTTCTATCCATCCAACGACAATTCATTCCTGGCAGGTGATCGTCAAATGCTCAACAGCCTGCAATTCTGTCGCATGTAACGCCTAAGTCCAAGGCTACGGGCCTGTGCAGCTAACAAAACCGTGCCCTTCTCCACCCCTTGATTCGTGTAATGTCTGCGCTCAAATAGATCTTGTTCCGTCAAAATCAGTCTGGAGATGAGCATGGATTCGCTGTATCATCTCTACGGCATATTCAGGGTTGTCTTAAATTCTGCCGGATGTCCCGATAGTACAATTTTGAGATCCTGATACTGGGTGAAGCGTCGACCTATTGCTTAAGAACAAATGACACAGATGTATTTTTATTTGCGCCGAAACCTAGTGAGCAACAACAGGTAAGCATCTCAAAGGCTGCCCTCTCAGCTGCCTCAGCACATCGTTTTCCTAAGAAAAAGAGGAAGACGGAAACCATGAGTTCTCTACAAGGTAGGCAACCTGTGCATTTATAAAAATCTTCAAAATCAGGTTTCAAGCCCGACACCTTCATGTATGTCCTGGTAGTGTTACCACAACGCCGAGGAGCTCGAGAGCCCCACGAACGGAGCGTCCATCCTAACCCTGCCCCCGATCACACCCCACCGTTGAATCTTAAAGATTACAACGTCACATCACCCCAGGCGACATCCCCTACCAAGCCAAGGCAGACTCGGGGTTCGATGAGTTTCACCTCTTTCCCCGACCTCGCCGTGCCCCTAAAGTCTAAATGCGACCTTGCGCTGAGGCTCCTTGAGTAATGGACTCCGCTAGGTTTGCCTCTGGCCGTCGGACACTCTTTCATGAAAGTGCAATGGGCAGCTTACAATCAAACTAATCAAGGGAAAATTTACTGTTCTGAAGCATGCAGGGCAACGTTGGGACAAATTTACCTGGGAACGATGACCAGGAAGACAGTGGCTCGGTCTTCAAGGTCTTATCCATCTTTGATGGTCAGAAACGAAGGAGTGTTAGAATAGTGAATTGTGGGCTCATTCTAGAACAACGATAAGACTCCTAGCAGGGAGGGCGCTGGTTCGTACTCATGTGACGCGACATAGCACAAATGATGGGTCTATGGCTCGGGTAAGACGGCGAAGACGATATTTTTTTTTATCGCACGATAGTAATTATTCTGCGAGATGTCCGGAAGGTTGACCCAGAAATGGCATAGTCGGAAGGTGAGCAGATGTAGGGTTATCTGATGCTTATAGCCGCATTAGAAGGAGCAAGCCGCAGAGCTAATGCAATAGACTCCTCGTGTGTGGTTAGCTCGAAATGACAGATAGCAACAGCACAGTTCAGCAGAGGCAGGGTAGTGCCAGTATAGTCTCTACCTTGGTAATATTTTACCTAGCTTGTGGGGAAAAACCCATTTATAACGTCAGGCCACCCATTGCAACAGCGGATCGATCTCAACTTACCGGAAATTTCACCGCATGAAGAACTCCTTGTTACTTAGGAACGGCCGGGGCCACTTAACCAAAATCAACTTCTGACTATCCGAGGAACCCATCTTTCCCTGGTCGCTTGGTGGGTGTAGTCCCTCCACAAACTTGGTCGTCTACACGAGTGATCGGCTAGGGCTTCGCAACTGGGCGGTAATGCGGCTGGGGCAAGATGATATTGGTACGCAAGCTCGCGCCGAGCCCCCTGCGCTCAACAATTCACTCACTTATTCCTCTCCGTCTATCGTGTCTCAATATGTAGCCACTCGTACCTCCGTAGGTACTATGTAATTCATGATACCATAGATATAATCATCACCTTATGTACTGGAGGACTATTGTCCTCAAAAGCGCGTATACTACTATGTAATTTAATATATTCTGTAGCAAGCACTTCAGTTCTCGCGTCGAGATACTAAAGTGAGTACACACTATCTCATACTGTAGTCTTAGCTACTAACTACTCTACAGTACCTACGTTGTGTCTCTTACAGATAATTGTGCTCGTTAAATATGCCATAAACGCAGAACATTGTAATCGGAATCCCTGGACACCATCGTTGTTACTTCCTGTATCGTCTTTCGTATCTACCCCTCTCTCTATTTGCTAGCCTCATCTTCTCCCTCTCTTCTTCCCACGCCTTAGCTCCTCGCTGTCTCGAATCGACAACCCCGTAGTCCTTTTCGGCCTTGTTGACTTCTTCAGTATTATGTTTTTGGAAATGCGATGAATGGGTCAGGAATCCCGTACCATCGTCTACTTCTCTCGCACCCTTCTCCTTCCTCCCCAGGCCCTTCTTTAGTAGCAGCCTCCCGACTCTCACCCCTATTTCTGCGACGAGATTGTCATCAGGAATGTTGTCATTCAAGTTTGGAGTAATGTGTCCCAGAATAAAACCTCATTCAAACTGCAACTAGAAATTAATTAGAGCAACATTATTCTTCTCATTAAGAACCAATCCACGAGTTGACCGAACATAAGTTCGGTCATGGAAGCTCGCTGTGTCCTCCATCCCCAACACGGTTCCAATATTCTTTCAATGCACTGATGTTGGGTTAGTCTAATGAGTGTTTCATCAATGATGCACCACCCAACCTCGAAACCTTCGAATTTCGATGAAGTTGGTGCAGGCACTTGGATCTCTTAATTATAAGTCGACCACTGTTACTTCCTTTAGTGTGTATCTGGAAGTGGCTTTCAGCAAAAATCCACGGAGTCAAATACAACGTTTCGGCGAAACAGCCCCACCGGGCTCCCATGAAGCACAGGCACCTTATGTAAGAAACTAACGTCTTCGCCGACACCTGAGAAGAACAGTCTCTTCCTGTCCTTCATCCAAAGTAGGAATGCTTTGCCTTACAGGCGCATATCTTGTTGTGCAAGGGTCAAATATAAGAGTAAAGACGAGGAGGTTTCAGCGAAAACAGATACACTTTATTCACCACATGCGCCCATGGCTTAGCCAGAAAAAAGGACAGCCGGTGTGTGGGGCTGGCTGAAAAAAAGGAAAGGGTGAGAGATGCCCATTAAAGGGAAGATGAAGATAAAAGTAGGAAGTCTACTTCGAGGCATCGCATTTCACCAAATATGATGAACATCCATTCATTCGGGGGTACATTGGATTCATTATAATGCAGGCC
Organism: Lepiota subincarnata; assembly: GCA_023014305.1. Taxonomy (NCBI): domain Eukaryota; kingdom Fungi; phylum Basidiomycota; class Agaricomycetes; order Agaricales; family Agaricaceae; genus Lepiota; species Lepiota subincarnata. Next base: position 124,845 of record JAECYV010000012.1, on the reverse strand, counting down.
CGTGGATGCACAATCTTACGGGCACCAGTTCCAGTCACTCGTTCAGGTCAACTACATAGGACTGTGGCTGTTCTGAGAGCATACTTCAGTAGGACACCTCTCGGCGAGGTGAGTACCTCCATTCTGACCCCCAAATGAATTTTCTTCTCCCGCCAGATGGTCGACTATAGGTGGGACATTATGGCATTCTCCTGCTGAGCCGAGCCGTGGCGCATGTAATGAAAGGAAGTAGTGACCGTCAACTGATAATCAACACTCTGAGCAGCTAAAGTCTTGTGATCATAACTGGGAGCGGTTGTTAGTATGTAACGGGCGAAAGGTTGGGCACAACTGCGCACATAGGTTATTTTCAGCTTTGCCAATTTTCTGTGCTCTATGTACTGTACACGTTTGTGGTGGTCTCCAATTTCGTGCATATTCGATGCGGAAGAACCCGAGGTGGCGTCAGTCACCGACTCTCGGACGTTCTCTGGACATGTCAAATTGTCCCACAATCATATAGCCTTACGGCATCCAGCGTGCCTCTCACCCTTACTACTCACACCGCGGTCGATTTTTGTAATGCCACATTTGCCGTCATTTCCTCGTGGTTTACCCAGTTCGACGCGGCCCCTACGAAATTTTAAATTGGACGCTGGTATTTTGATGCACCCTGCCCTCGTATAGTTTAATGAACAACCTGTGAATTGGCCTCGCTGAAACTAATTTATCAGCCTCTGACAACAAATACCTCGGCCAGACGAGTTCACAATACTCTCCTCTGGATACTCACATCCAGCAGCAAAGGCACCGGATAAGCTGGAGGGTGCGTGGCCGGTGTGCGTGGTCTGCCATTCAACTAGAATTCCAAGTCGAGGACCCCTGCCGATGTGACCGTCGCAACTCATCCGTGCGTGGGGACGGTGCTGACATCGGCGGATGTTATTTCAAACCATTGCAAGGCTAAGTGTCACTATTTTCTTGGTAAGGAGATTATGTGATGGTCACCAGACATTTCAACGGTTGAATTTGTATACATTCAGTGGCCACAGTCGCCCAAGAACCCGTAGTCAAAATGGGCCCTTAGCGTATCCTCCCCAAATCCAACGTTTCTAACTATGTCTCCCTTGATGTCCTTGACTTCCTGGAGGGGTGCGCTCCTGCTAGATTCCCCCTTTGAAACGACGTTTGCTGACAGTTCTTGCATTCCTAGTGGCTGTTTCAATCTTCCACACTTTGGCTTTGGCCTGTACAACCTTCCGATTATACCGCAGATTCAGACACCGAAACATGTGGTGGGATGATTACTGGGTTTGTTTTGCATGTGCTTTGGATATCGTGTATTTTAGCTCAATTTGCCTAAGGAGAGAAGTGTTCGGTGAGTTCACCCGTTGAAATCGATGTTGCTTCGTGGTAGTAATTCACCTGATAGGTGGCACCGATGCTGGTCCTGATGAGTTACACCGCCGCATCGTTTTGTTTTGGGTTTCTGCAACTCTTCCTCCTCTTATCGTATGGTACGCTTCTCTAACCGCGGTGCACGTACACCTCCCGCTCATCCATCCCGTTAGGTCTTCCCGGATCAGCATCTGTTTGGCGATTGCTCGCATCGACATTCATAATACTTCGATTCGCGCTCGACTATGGGTCTACACGCTGTCCATCGCGTTTGGCATGGTCGGGTCCGTCATCCTATGCCAGAAAATCTGGTTATGCGCTCGAACGACAGCGTGGCATCATACCAATGATGTCCAATGCATAATCGGGCAAACCTTGGGGTATATAAGCCTTAGTGGTAAGTGTTTCGAAATTTATGGCTCACAGGGGAACTCCCTGACCAATATCCTAGGGGACCTCATAGCGGATTCGTTATTAACTTTTATTTCACTGAGACTCCTGTGGAAAGTCAGGATGCGCCGATCACGGCGTCGTCTCCTCTCTTACCTTTTCGGAACGAATGTGTTGAGCTCATTGGTGGGCATCATGTACGCCGTTTTGGTCTTGAAGGCGAACAAGCTGGGTCCTAATCGACCCCTCATCATGAGTATGAGTGGTCATATCAAGGCAAGAGCCGTTTCACATTTGTATCAATTTTATATCTACTAACTCGTGGTATCATATAGGCGACAACAACTCTGACAGTCTGCAGTCTCCTCGTCGTCATCACTTGTATCTACGCTAAATTCTGGACGAGCTCAGAGGATAGTGATTCTGAAGATGAAGAGTCTCCTACCACGAGTGCGCATTCAAACTTGCCAAGTGGCCGGACCACAAAACCATCTGTTACTAGACAACATACCACAATTATTCTCACCGAATTCAATTCACAAGGGTCCGTTATATCGTGGTCGCAGGGAACGCCAGGGGGTGTAACGTCGACGCTTATGACCTGGGGAGGGTCCAACTTTGGGTTCATACCAAGAGCTTCTCCCGTAGTTCTGGAGTCAACGTGCCAGGGACCTGCATTGGATCCGAACCTTGGAGAGTCAGAAAGTAACTCTCGATTGCCCGCTGCGTAGAGAGCGTCCTCAAGGTTATTCTTGTTAGGTCACTTCGCTTTGGACTCCCAAGCTCCCAACTATGATATCCATCTCGAACCCGTAACCCTCACCTCCTAAGTGAATAACACTCGAAGCTGTTTTCAATCCTTAATTACTGCATATGTATATAACATAGTGTGGTTATGAAGGTTGCAAAGTTGAATTATAGCTAATCTGGTATCCTAAGCACCTCGATCAGCGCCCGGGTGCTGGGATTGGGTGAAAGTTTCCGAGGTCATATTTGACCAGCCTAGTTATATGGGGACTATTTGTGGAATTACTCAGCGTCACGCTCTTTTCGTGAACTGCTATATGTTTTCGTACCTATTGGTGAAAGTGGATGACCATCCATGGGGTTTAGAAAGCTAGATTAAATTTCTAGATTATTGAAAATGGTAAGGGCCACATACCAACTATGCCAATACCCAAATCGGTACATTATGCATTCGGATCTCAAAAGTGCCCTCATTCTAAATTTTAATCTGAAGAGGGCCCCCCCTCTCCAGATTAAACTGCCCGTTCCAAATGTCGTATTGGAACTCTGATACATTACCTCACCATCACATGGTGCTTCCTCCGGATCCTCTCATTCCATCTCAAATTCTCACATTGGGGTACATCTTCAATAGTACAGATACTAGACAATTGATCTTTGCACTATGTGACCTTCACTCTCACCCCTGACACTATGAGAATGCACATTTTAGTTTCAATTGTAGCTTCCTCAGATGTTAAGACTGGGAAATGGAAGGCAGGAGTGAGAGAACGTGCGGGGGGGAGTCGAGGTTGGCTTCAGCTTATGTGCTGCACCCTCCTTGGATCGCAGTCTTCAATTTGGCAATGGGTGACAGAGCGTGCATGCACACAATGTTTTCCTTGGCAAAGTGCAGGAGAGAGTGCGACGGAACACGAGCGCCAGTCAAGCAGAGTCGCGCTGGATGAGGGAGAGAGACGAGAGCAAAGAAGAAGGAAGCTACAGTGAGGGACACAACTGTTCCAATGTTTCACCACACTTCACAACATCTTTAATAACTTACCAACCACTGAAGATATGAGCTTCATGTTTTGATTGTAGATAGTGCCCTAACATAGCTACAAATAAATGTAAATATAATGCCATAATATTAATTTTAAGGCTGGCTATAAGTTAATTAATATTTTATACTCATTGGAACAGTTTTGTCCCTCATATGCACTTTATATGGAATCAGGATTTTAGTACTTGGTATAATCTCCAATTGCCTCAAAAACCATTGAAACCATCTCATGCATGCTCTTGACAAGATCCTGGCACACCTCTGGTCAGCTTTTATCCTATTTTAGTTTCACTCTGTCCCACAACTCCTTTATTTCAGCAGAAAAATGGTCAAACACTCTCAGCTTTCTCTTGAGGTAACTCTGAGGTGTTCAACTGGACTCAGGTTTGGGAACTATGGAAGTCACTCTGTTACTTCCATTCCAGCATCCTTGAACCAGTTTTGAGTCTTCTTGCTCTTGTATTTGGGGTCATTGGCTTGTTGAAAGACAATATCCTCCACCTTCTTGTCATACTACTCCAAACTCCTATTGAGTTCCTCCTCCAAAATTGTAACAAAATGGTCAGCATCCACTCTCCCTTCAATTCTACATCAAATTCCTAGCCCTTTTAACAGCATGCAGTCCCACATTGTGATAGAACCTCCTCCAAGTATCTGTGTCTCTTGCACCAGCTTATCATTCAGCTTTTTTCCAGACTCAAACCCTCTCATGTGACCTCAATCCATTGATTTTGGATTGAATTGACCAAATTACCTTCTCCCAATCCTCCATTGTCCAATCTGCATGTGCCTCTGCCCACTCCAACTTTTTCCTCCCATGAATAGGGGAGAGTTAGGTCTTTTCTTCTTCACTGCAKCYTTTATTTCTGCCACTYTGAGTCTRCAATKAATAGTTTATGAAGATAATAATTGGCAGTCATGTTTCTGACTAATTAGGTAATTTAAGCAGCATTTTTAGCCTTGCAAGGAGTGATAAAACATRTRGTATATTYGGTARRAGAGGTAGAAAACTTGGATGGGTGGCTACCAGCAGACTTACATAATGTTGAATGGTGTTTGGAGTGAAGCCTAGAGATAGTAATGACTGCCAGACAGGTGGTAGAGGAGATGAAATGGGCAAATTAACCTTTAATTAGGAGAGACAGAATGCAGTTGATTTAGATAGGAGAGAGAGATCTTATGGACATCCCTTCTTGTCCTCTTACCACCACCAGTGATTCTTCGGAGTCACTCTCTGGCTGGTATATTGCGAATAGAAGCGTTCTGATACTCTCCGAACCTCTGTCCTATGCCCAAGAAACCCACCGCCCGAACCGCGTCCAACCGCTTGCCCAGTAGGCTGCTTGATGATACACGTGCCCCCACCCCCTCCCCCCCCACCAACTCTGTCGATGCAGCTGTCGCCGCCCTCATCCTCAAGAGGGCTCGCCTCTCCAACAACCAGAACTG
>JAECYV010000012.1:73737-110086 GCA_023014305.1 Lepiota subincarnata | reverse complement strand
TCATTATGACTCAGTTACACTCATGGCCTATGCATGTACACCTCATGTATGCCTCATGTTACCTGGGTCTGTCTATCTATAGTGTTAGACACAGCCACCAATAGTAGTATATAAGGAGTAGTACAATCCCTTGTATCCTTAGCTTAGTGTTATACACTGTTCCTTGAACCCACTTGGATCTGATATCTAAATACCTTCATATGCCAACTGTAAGATACATTGCTAGTCTTGGACCAAGTCTGTATAGACATCCTTGACGAACTTTGTACGGCTTACTATGGATCCCTAACCCGGATAACACTCCATGTGAAACTGCCAAATGCAGGCATTGAGTAAGTCTTACTGTGACTCACTGTATCAATGACAACCTCATCGAATATGAGGAGCTTCAATCCAGAACATTGCTTACAAGGATGAAAAGAAGAATATGTGATCACTGAAAGCAGTAGTGTTCTTGCTTTTCTCCTCTGAGGAAGCTATAATTGAAACTAAAATGTGCATTCTCATAGTGCTAGGAGTGAGACTGGAGGTCACATAATGCAAAGATGGATCATCTATTATCTGTACTATTGAAGATATACCTCAATATGAGACTTTGAGATGGAATGAGAGGAGGAAGCACCATGTGATGGTGAGGTAATGTGTCAGGATTCAAAAATGACATTTAGAACAGGCAGTTTAATCTAGAGAGGGGGGGCTGTTAGGGCACCCAATGTTAGGGCAACCTGGGGGAGCTCTGACCACTCAGGGGGTCAAAGCGAGCCTGCAGGGGAATCCTAAGTATATTAAATGAGTGTAAGTAGATACTACAAACATACCTGCAGGGGAATCCTAAGAGAATAGGATGAGGAAACCCCTGGAGGCAAAAACTACCTAAGTACATGTATTACATCAGCAATAGAACTTGTGGGAGGTTTGTCTGAAGTATCTAAGCACTACACAAACACAGCAAAGGCAGAGGTGAATGAAACAAATGAGGAGTAGAATAGTGAACAAATAAATGACTTGTGTAATTAAAATGAAAAGAATGTCCAAGGAAACTCGAAAATAGCAAATGGGGGAGTGAGGGAGATGTCTGAGGAACACTTTGACCGTTCTAGATGTTCCGGAAGTTCAAGTGTTTGAAAGGAGGAAGGTAAATCATGCTAGAGGGTGTGGGAGGACCAGATAAAATCGTGGGGGCTGGGGGCAAGGTTGGGGAGGCATCAGAGGACTTGGGGTGTCCCCTTACAGGGGCCTCTTCAGATTAAAATTTAGAACGAGGGCACTTTTGAGATCCACATGCACAATGTACTGATTTGGGTATTGGCATAGTCAGCATGTGGACCCTTTACCATTTTGGATACTCTATAAATTTAATCTAGCTTTCTAAACCCCATGGATGGTCATCCATTAGGACCACATATTTGGCCATCCAATAGTCATTATTGTATGGTGCAGTGACGGTTACGCGCCCTCTGTGCAGCCAAGCCTATTACAGATCTAATATATAATTCTTATTTGTTAAACTACTTGATCATCAAAAACGTGAAAAAAAAATATTTTAACGAGAACTACATATTAGATCTTCCAATAGGCTTACCCGCACAGAGTTGCAATCAGTCTGAGTGTAAATTCTGGCAGCTGGAATCCTGCCGACCGAGCGGTGGCACATCTGGTGAATGGAAGCGGTGGCTGATAATGAGCGAATTCGAGTTCCGATGCTGGAATGCAGAGTGCACTCAATGTTCCTTTGATCGCACACAAAGCAGAGGGAGCAGAAGGTGCTGGGGAGATGAGGAAACATGGGGGGGGTGGCCTGACTGCCATTGCAATGCCATTCCCGCTAGGGGTCCATCCCAGTGAGAGGTGCCTCAAGTCGGCCAGACCAAGCAGGAGCGAGACAAAACCTTGCTTATAATTACTTCGAGAAATGAGACAAGGCCTCGCTCTCGTTCACCGGGTCCGTGCTAATTTGAATCGAAGGTTGTGGCACAGTCGGATCCTTTCGATCCGCCGTCCGCCAACCCGATGTCGTCATCCAGGCAGGCAAACAAAAGAACTGTAATTTGAGTCGACATTTGTGGCACTATTTGTCGAACACACGAACCAAGTTTGTCAGGCCTAGGCTTGGTTCTGGTCCTTGCTGTTTATGGTGAAGCTTTGCCATCCATCCGACGACAATTCATTCCCGGCGGGTGATCGTCAAATTTCCAATGCCTGTAATTCTGCCGGATGTCTCGACAGTCTAATCTTGAGATCCTGATACTGAATGAAACTTTACGCTTAGTACTGTAAGGATCGGATGTGCGCTGGCTGCAGAGCACCCAACGCTCATCCTCCCCTCACTACTCCGGATACTCGATGACAACGACACAATTCCCCCCCCCACCATTTCAAATTCACCCTCACATGAGCCGCGGATCACCCAGTGCACACCAGCTCTGCATATCGGAATGCAGCGTCTCACAAAAAGGGCCAACTCGAACGCCCACTGTTTCCCTGTATGTACTCACTTTCTCTTTTCTTTTTCTCGCTGTTTCTTTTTTTTTCTCTTTCTTTTTCTTGTTTCTTTTATTTTCTCACCCACTACTCCCCACACCTACCCATTAAGCTCGAGTTTCGCGACCGCAACGTCGCCGGGCTATTTGATGAGCCATTCAACTGGCTCCTTCCTTTTCTCTTCTTTTTTGTTTCTCTATCTTCGCTTTTGTTCTAGTCTACACCACGTAGCTACTTTAAATAGGGCTTGTAAGTGTAGTACCAGGGCAGKGAACACGAYGCGAAGATTCACCACCCCCCAGTTTCGTCCCTCAGTATCGTTCCGAAATCTACTACTCATTCTAAAAACCTTTGGATCAAAACCCACGACGACTAGCAGTTGCAGTCGTGCCTCGCACCCCTCTCGATCACACATCATATCACCTCACTTCAGTACTCAAAACAAACAGCAGAGATGTGCGAAACCAATTGAACCACGGCAGGTCAGCATCTCAAAGGCTTTGTCTTCTCAGCTGAATCGACATCATTTTCTCTAAAAAAAAATGTAAGAAAGAAATCAAGAGCTATCTAGAATGTAGACAACCTGCGCAACAATCTTCAGAATCACTTTTCATCAGATGGAGAAATCGACACTTTCGTGCGTGTCCTGGTGGTACTACCAGAACGCCGAGGGGCTCAAAGGCCTAACAAACGCAATGCCCCTCCTAACTCTACGCTCGATCATGCCCCACCGTTGAGTCTTAAATATTATAATGTCACATCACCCAGGACGGCATCCCCTACGAAACCAAAGGTCACTCGGGGTTTGATATCAGTTTTACCTCTCTTCCCGGCCTCGCGGTGCCTTCCCGCGTCCAAATGCAACCTTGCACCCAAGACTTGTGGAAGGAGGAGTTCCGCTGGGTTCGCCTCTGTTTGTTTAGACCAATCAAAGGGTAATTTACTGTTCTGAAGCAGGCCGGGCTACGATGGGATAAATTCACCCAGGAACGATGGCCAGGTGGACACCAACTCGGTCTTCAAGGGCTTATCGACTTTTGACGGTCAGAAACGAAAAAATCCTGGAATAGTAAATTATGGGCTCATTCTAGAACGACACTAAGACTTCCAGCAGAGAGGGCGCTGGTTCGTACCCATGTCACGCGACATAGGACAAATGATGAGCCTGTAGATCGGGCAAGACGGCGAGACGAATTTTTTTTAATCGCACGATAGTAATTGTTCTGTGAGATGTTCGGAAGGTTGACCCAGAACTGGCATAGTCGGAAGATGGGATATAGGGTCATCTGATGCTTACAACCGCATTACAAGGACCGAGCCACAGAGCTGGTGCGATAGATTCCTACTCTATGGTTAGCTCGAAATGACCGATAGCAACAGCGCAGTTCAGCAGAGGCAGGGTAGGGCTAGTATATTCTCTGCCTTGATAATATTTTACCTGGCTTGTGGGGAAGACCCATTTATAACGTCAGGCTACCCATTACAACAGCGGATCGATCTCAACTGACCGGAAATTTTACTACATGAAGAGTTCCTAGTAGCTTAGGAACAGCCGGAACCACTCAACCGGAATCAATTCTGACTATCCGAGGAACCCGTCTTTCCCTGGTTGCTTGGTGGGTGTAGTCCATCCACGGACTCGGTCATCTGGCACGGCTGGGTCGGCTAGGACTTCGCAACTTGGGCGGTACTGGGGCCAGGCAAGATGGTTGTGCTCGTTAAATATGCCATAAACGCAGAACAATGTAACAGTCGGAAGCCACTGGACACACATCATTGCTACTTCCTGTATCGTCGTTCGTGCCCACTCTTCTCTTTATTTGCTAACCTCTTCCTCTCCCTCTCTTCTTCCCGCGCCCGAGCGCCTCGCTGTCTCGGATCGATGACCTCGTAGTCCCTTTCGGCCTTGTTGACCTCTTCAGTATTATCCTTTGGGAAATACAATGAATGGTTCAAGAATCCTGTATCATCGTCCACTTCTATTCCACCCTCCTCCCCGGTACCTTTTTGAGCAACATTCCCCTCGCTCTCACCCTTCTGTTCTGCAACAGGAACGTCATCAGACATGTCATCGTTCAATTTGGAGCTCTGCAGCTTCTCCCGGAAACTGTTGAGAGCCGCAAGGACATCACTCTCGTCCTTCTTCCGCCCCTTCTTATCTTTTTTGTGCAGTCCACGACCCTTGGCATACTTAGCGAGCTCCTCCTCCAGATATGACTTTTTCTCCTTCTTTCTAGGCTTCTCCTCGTCACTATCGTTTCCTGCTTGTCGCTTTGTGATCTTTAGGATGTCGGCCTCCATTCTCTCTATCTCGGAGCGCCGAGAGTCCCTGTAATAAAGAAAGCAACAAATATTTACGAAGTCCATTGCGGATGGATGTTGAATAGACTAACTGTGCGCTGGCTTGCTCTTTCGCATGTTTCTCGCGGATTTTTGTGATATCGAGCTCTTTCTTATCTTTCTTGAGCAGTTTTTGGGGCTATTGAGCAATTTAAGCGGCGGTCTGATAGCACGTAAAACCCCCCAGCACCTTTAGCTCTCCTGATTCAGAGTCAAGCTTCGATTTGGTTGCTGGTGCGGCGGGAGAGGGAGCGACGAAGTCCTGGAAGGTACCTCGAGAGGCGGAGTCCTCTACCACTAACAGATCCACGTTCAGCCATAATCACCAACGGAAAAGGATGCGATGTGCGCACAATCAGGCCGAAACATCGACTGTTTCTTGAATGTTACAGGCTCTTCTGTCTCTTCGTCCGCGCCAAAGCTGAGCAACTTCGTGTTCCTATTGTGCGCTATGTCAGTAATAAGTTCAGTTGTGTAGAGGGCTTATGACCCACTTCTTCGCGCCCTTCCGTCGCTCTTCCTCCTCGCGCTCCCGTTGAGCTTCTGCTCGGGCCTTCTGCTGTGCTTTCCGTTCTGCGGCGGTGATGCGCGGGACAATATCTGGGAAGGGATTGTCGACGATCCGTATCGCCCTGATTTTGGGGGGGCTAAAAATATATGAGAGAGACCGCATATTAAGTTTCAAGCGCACGTACTATAGTGGTCTTTCGGTTTTCTTGTCAATTTCTTTATTAAACGTAAATATAAATCCTCAAAATACTTGAAATCCGGCGCACCCATCTCGCCGATCTTCATTACGTCTGGAAATCAGGCATCCATCAGCCCCGAAGATACTAGAACTAGTTAGAGTGGTACGCACTGTAAATTGTGTCCCCCATAACCCGTCCAAAGAGTGTGTTTTTCCCGTGCAATTCGTCGGCCCGGTCTAAACCAGGGTATCAGATTGAATGAGACAAGTGTGGATCCACGGACCCAAAGTAATGAAGAACTGGGAAGTGTTTGACATGGGCTCTCCACTATTCGCCATAGCTACGAGTCCTCGGTGTTCATAACGCAGACGGGGGTGCGTCTCGTTTTTAAAGGGCTCTGCGCTCCCATATCAGCAAAAGCGGCCTGCAAGAGAGATACCCAAAGACGAACCCCCATAAATAGATTCACCCCCTGCTCCAGTGCCAGTCCTGTCGCCTGTCTGAACCAGAAACCCTGGAACGATCCTGCAGTTGTGTGAGCTCTCAGTTTGATGGCAAGTATTGTCGCGCTTTAAAATACCGATGGAATATAACATTGTCATAATAGCCTGTAGAGATGGTGTCTGTAAGCAGAGCACATGGAAGCAGGGGCGAACTTACAGACCCTCCATGGCTAAAGTAATAAAGTTCCGGCAAGTTTGTGGAGTTTCCTTAGATTCTCGGCGTCAAGGCGAAGAAGACAATGGGGGGAGACAAGAGCACACTTTTGACCATATTTCAATATCAATTTCCCCTGCTGTTGTCTCGACTATTACCCGCCCGTGAGTTGGAAGCGCCATTGAGAATGGACACAAGCTGAAGTTTGAGTGGACCAGCTTTGGGCATTGACGGCAGTCTTGTCACCCCCGTCCACGTGACTGTGGACAACATTTGTCCGGGGCGTCAAGCTACCAGCGCAAAATATAGGTCCACATCCTTCTGCTGCAACCTGTTCATTAAGCCAGACGAGAAGTCCTTCCCCATTCCACATTGATCGGAAAATGGTCAGCAGGAGTGCCCGGAGCGTGCCCTGAGAAGATCTACGTCCGTTCGATTTGTAATAAACGTTATCATAGCAGTATGATGTCAAATCGCAGCCTTCTTGAGTATATATCTTCACACAGAATACCACGGCAACAAGCAGTAATACCACTCTTACAAGTCCCCATTACCACTAGGCCAGTTAAAATGGCTGGTCCTTCTCTCAAATCAAGCACCCGCCTACGACACTTATTAGAAGCTCCTGAGCTCATTGTGAGCAACATAGTAGATAAACCTCCTGACCGCAGACTCAAGAGAAACTTTCGATTACGAACAGGTAGCTCCAGGTATATAATTCCCTACAATAACCGGAAGAGTCACCACTGGCGGCTGAGTACCTGAACATGCGTACAGGAGTATACGACGGGATCTCAACTCGTCTGGCTCTCGAGGCCGGCTTTAATGTCTTGTATATGAGCGGTGCTGCGACCACTGCGTCCATGCTCGGACAGCCCGATCTTGCAATTGCCACGCAAAACGACTTTGTTCAGGTATCTTCTTCAGTCACTTTGCTTAGATGGTGCCGATTTATCTCCCAACAATAATAGAATGCAACCATGATTGCAAGCATCAACCCTCAAATTCCCTTAATTTGTGATGCGGATACAGGGTAAGGCTTGCCGTTCGATCCCATCTATCAACAATTGTTACATTGTGCGGCGGGTAGCTTTGGCGGGCCGGTCATGGTCGCTCGAACGGTGGCGGCTTATGCAAGAGCTGGAGTGGCCGGTTTCCACATCGAAGATCAGGTATCACGAACATTGGCTGAAAACCCACGAGGTCTAACTTTTTGCCTCATCAGGTACAATCCAAACGATGTGGCCATCTGCTTGGAAAACAGATTGCGCCTCTTCCGGAATTTCTTTCTCGTATTCGTGCTGCTGTTGCTGCCCGGGCAAAGATCCCGGGATGCGACATTGTCCTCATCGCCAGGACGGACGCTGCTCAAGGATATGGCTTGGATGAAGCACTCACTAGACTCAAGGCTGCCATCAAAGAGGGGGCAGATGGTAAGGTTGCCGCTGGCCAAATCATCCTATGCAATTTCAAACTCACGTCCCAAATTTGACTAGTCGCATTCCTCGAGGGAGCTCGAAGTAGGGAAGAAGTAGTAAGAACGGTTAAGGAATTAGCTCCGGCACCGGTGGGTCTTAACTATCAGAGCGATTTCTGATCACTAATGATACAATCATAATTCTGTAGGTACTTCTGAACATTGTCACAGGCGGATCGACCCCGGATTTTACTGTAAACGATGCCCAAGAGCTAGGGGTCAAAATCGCTAGTCCGTCCTGTTTTATTACATCGTTCCAAAAGTGTATCGAACTAATTGATTTCTAACAGTCTTTCCTCTAATCACCGCTGTTCCTGCTATTCACGGGATTCGCGAAGGCCTCACCGCATTAAAATCCCAAGGTACGGATGTAGCAACAGCACGAAAAATGGGTCCAAAACAATTCTTTGAAGTAATGGGTGAGTGACTAACCACCTATATAGTTCACGAGTTTGGGCCAACCGCTTTCTAGGATTAGAGGAGACAATTCAGATCGACAAAGAAGCAGGGGGAGCCAGTTATAATACCGTTTAGGAGCGGATAAAGACTGTGAATAGTTGAATTATATACGGATAGTATGAACAACCTGGTGGCTATTAGCAAAATGTACATTATCTGTCCAATGACCCTGAGATACAATTTTTTTTAATTTGTACTATATACAATGTACATTGCGCGAGTGGCGTTGAGAGTGGGCGCAGCATATCTGGATTGGAGTTGAGCTTTAGGTATTCTCTTTTTCAAGGGAAGTTCGTAAGTTCGAAACAGTTGCAGTTGTACTTGACGGCTGGGGATTGTTATGCATGGCTGAGGAATTAGAATCTGTACGATTCAATGAAGAAGGATCCGGTCCTTGTGATGCAGTGGACATTCCAAGGTTTTCCTCTCTAGGATTCGAATCTAACCCAGATATCTGGCGTGTCGACCTCAAAGCCGCAGGAGCCCCTCTGACCACGAATCCTAATTCGGACCCTGCCCATGTTAAAAACGTTGACGTTACGCCTCTCGGTATTCTCTGCGTCCACGACATAACAGAGCCCTGCGAAGTAAATTCGGTAAGGATGATTGCAGTACCTGGGCCTGCGGCAGACGGTTTCGTAGTCCGGCCACCTGGCAGGTTCGAATCCCCTCGTGTAGTAGGAGACCCGTCGTTTTCGGAAAGGCTGCCTTCTGGGCTCGTCCAAAATTTTGCGTATAAATAGGTCACAACGACGAGGAGATTGCAGACTGTCAAAGTTGTCGTCGCCTACATGCCGCATGAGATTAACAAAGATAGATATACCGATAGTCCTACTTGCCTTGAGGTGAGCACTTAGACTAATGATGACGGTTCGATTGGAACCCAATTTGTTTCCATAGATGACAAGAACGGCATACAGGATACCCGCTAAGGAGCTTAGTATATTTGCTCCGAAAAGCCAGGAGAGGAGACGGCGGCGTGATCGACGCATCCTGACTTTCCACAAGAGTCTCAGAGAAATAATAGTCAACAGAGAATCTGCTGTGATGTCCCCTAGATATTGATTAGAGACTACTTTGTGTATCATATAATCATTTACCAAATAGGCTAAAGTACCCTGATGCCTTCCCAAGTGAGCATTGGACACTGCTAGTGTGGTGCCATGTTGTCGTTCGAGCGCACACCCAGATTTTCTGGAATAACATAGCAGACCCGACCATGCCAAACGCGATGGACAGCGCATAGACCCACAGTCGAGCCCGAATGGACGTGGTTTGGATATCGATACGAGCTATCGCCATACAAATGCTGATGCGTGAAGACCTAAAGCCAGGTAGGTAAACGGGATGGGTATCTGTAGTTGAAGAACACACCATACAACAAGAGGAGGAAAGATTGCTGTAAGCCAAAATAAAACGATGCGACGGTACAGTTCCCCCGCATCAGCCCCAGCCCCAACTACCGGACGAAACTCTGATCAGGTGCGATTTTCTTGTTCAACCTGGGACTTACCAGAAGCTTCTCGTCGAAGGCAAAGAGAAGTCACAAAGTATACGACGTCCAGGACAGAAGCGAAACAAGCCCAGTAATCGTCCCACCATGTGTTGCGAAGTTTCACAATTCTTCGATACAGCCGGAAAGTTGTACAAGCCAATGCCCAGGTGTGAAGAGTTGAAATAACCACTGAGAATACAGGTTTCATCAACGACGTATGATAATGCGAAAAGATGATGGCTGGGACACACCTCTCCAGGAGGTCACGGAGAAAACGGGGGACATGATGTTGAAGATAGACAGGAAACGTCTGTAAAAGAGAGGTACATTTCAATATGGGGGCTCGCTGTGGTTTTATTGAGTCCGCGTTCAACAGGGTCGAAATGACCAGTGACCATGACATAATCTCCTCAAAGGGAAAATAAAGTTTGGCCTCGAATTGATTTGAAATGGCATCCGCCGATGGCAGCCGTGTCGAGCGTGAAAGAGTTGCGACGGTGTATGGCATCCAGGGCCAGTCAGTTTATTTATTTTAACACAGGGTCCTCGGCGTGAAGTCTACAGCTGAATGGAAATCCCTATATCCTCCGCATCTCTCAAACCCTTGTCTATTTATTGGAAGATCGTGGAAGCGGCTCGCCCGACACGAATACTTGTTTTTAGAAAAGAAAATTCCTTATATGAGTCAGTACTCAACCTTCACCACAATCATCCTATTCATAGATTATGAGAACAATATATAACGGTGGAATCTTACCAGGAGACTAGAATATCCAACCACCTTGTAAACCACTTGGGTAAGGCCTGCCCCGCGCTGTGGAGTCCGCAAAGCGGGCCCAGCGTCAGGAGGATGGAGACCAGTGCCAAACTACGGTCTGAAAGGAGCGGGATGATGCCAAACCACTACTCCCCCATCTCTCCAATATCAAGCTAGATCTCGATTTACTTGTTGAGCCGACAGTGAGAGGCGAGATCTCGGATAGCACTGTGAGGCCGAGTCGACTACCCCTGACGAGCTCACGTTGCTTCAAATTCATTGAACAGAAAAAACGACTATACAGTATGTGGAAAATGAGGAGTCAAAGTATTTCTTAGTATGTATTCTCCTGTTCCCTCGTCCGTAGCCAAGGATGTCCATGTTATATGTCCAATTTCGTTGACAGGTTGAGGTTGACTTCGGCATCTGGGTAATTTGACATCTTTCCGTTGCTGCTGACAATCTTTTCGCACTGCGGGGGGCAAAGCTTGAAGGTCAGATTGAAAGGTTGACGATATGGGAGCGAGATGTCTTGAAGTGATGCCGAAAATGTGGCCTCAATCACGGAAAAAGGGGTGGTTTGTATGTGTCGATTCCTTTATTTTTAGTAAACCCAGACTTAAATCGAAACACCCCAAATGGACAGCCGCACTCTCTCCTTAGTCCTCACCACATGTCACACTCAAAATCTGAAACAACCATTAATATAGGTTCCCTGACCTGATGAGACTTGTCACTACCATGGCCCCAAGTCTTCCCTTTTCCAAGCATAACGAGAGACACTCTTCATATTTGAGCGACTCTATGTAACGCCAGGAATCTGGTTTTATGGAAATAATTTTCCGGAGACGAACCTCAATGGACGGATTCTCCCACCCCAATTTGTCCTATCGCCCGCCAGACGAAGAGATTGTAGATCAATTCTATAGCATGTCAACCTGCAAAGGTGTCGTCCCGGGTAAGCCGTTGTTGCACGTGGAGCCGCGGGTGGGCTCACAGGCACTGAGGGGTAAAGCTGCCACAAGCCCACGGAACTCCAGGCGGGAGATAAATGAAGAATGGTGGGGCACATTTTAGTCCTATCGCGCCTCTTTTGTCGTCGATAATCATCCAAGGCTAGAAACGCCACCCACTTATGTTTCGTGAATGATACTACATCAAGGCCTTACAAAGATAGACTACCAGCCCAGTAGGCTCAGTTCATCCCTACCATGGTTTCTATTGTAATTTACTTGCTGCGGTAAGAAATCCAAAACTTGATAATAGAGGACAGCCCAAGATACATACGTGCCGGTGCATAGTCCTGGGGTAGTCCCGGGGGAGGTTGCTAATTTGCTGCTAATTTATTTTTCAGGATCGGACCGCTCTCCTTCTGCATCACGAAACCAGCCCGTCGAAAAGCTTCCTTGGTGCGATGCTTACTGCTAGGAGAATGTATGTCTCGAACTATTACGGCCCAACATTGAAAGCCCAAATTTATCACAAGCGCGTGGGAAATGTCGACATGTTGGAATACGTCACTAACTTTAGTAACCACTCCTACCATTGTCTCCGAGATTCAAATCGTTCCACGAGACTCAATGTCAGAAAGCTATTCTTCTTGTAAACCAAATGGGTGGGGAAGAATCGAGTGTTTCTGGTCTCCAAGGCTCCTGGCCAGCCTATGACATAAATGGGAACAGAAGCTATTTCAAAGTACCCCGGTACCCCTAACTCATGTGTTAAGCCCCGCAATATCTCTCTTGAATTATGGGGTGGCTTGCCATTAACTGCACGGGGTTTCCAGCTGCGGACATAACTTATAAATACTCATGATCGAACCGAGGCAATCTTCTTTGCAAGTTAGCTTCGACACACCCGTCAAATCCTTGGCTTTCCTTATGAAGTAGAGATCACACGAAATATGATCATCTACAGGCAGTGGGGTTAGTGTCCAAAGTCCCTATATAACTAGGCTGGTCAAATATGACCTCGGAAACTTTCGTCCAATCCCAGCACCCGGGCGCTGATCGAGGTACTTAGGATACCAGATTAGCTAAATTCAACTTTGCAACCCTCATAGCCACGCTATGTTATAGACATGCGCAGCGATTAAAGATTGAAAACAGCTTCGAATGCTATTCACTAGGAGGTGAGGGTTACGGGTCCGAGATGGGTATCATAGTTGGGAGGTTGGGAATCTAAAGCGGAGTGACCTAGCAAGAACAAGCCTTTCGGATGCTCTCTACACAGCGGGCAATCGAGAGTTACTTTCTGACTCTCCAAGGTTCGGATCCAATGCAGGTCCCTGGCGCGTTGACTCGAGAACTGCGGGAGAAGCTCTTGGTATGAACCCAAAGTCGGACCCTGCCCAAGTCATAAGCGTCGACGTTACACCCCCTGGCATTCCCTGCGTCCACGATATAACGGACCCTTGTGAATTGAATTCGGTGAGAATAATTGCGGTGTGTTGCCTAGTGACAGATTGTTTTGTGGTCCGGCCACTTGGCAAGTTTGAATGCCCCCTCGTGGTAGGAGACTCTTCATCTTCAGAATCACTATCCTCTGAGCTCGTCCAGAATCTAGCGTAGATACAAGTGATGACGACGAGGAGACTGGAGACTGTCAAAGTTGTCGTCGCCTATACGATACCACGAGTTAGTAAATATGGACTTGATACGGATGTCCAACAGCTCATGCCTTGATATGACTACTCATGCTCATGATGAGGGGTCGATTAGGACCCAGCTTGTTGGCGTTAAAGACCAAAACGGCGTATATGATGCCCACCAGTGAGCTCAACGCATTCGCTCCGAAAAGCCAGGAGAGGAGACGACGCCGTGATCGGCGCATCCTGACTTTCCATAGGAGTCTCAGTGAAATGAAAGTTAATAAAGAATCCGCTATGAGGTCCCCTAGGATATTGGTCAGGGAGTTCCCCTGTGGGCCATAAACCATGAAACACTTACCGCTAAGGCTTATATACCCCAGTGTTTTCCCGATTATGCATTGGACACTATTGGTATGGTGCCACGCTATCGTTCGAGCGCATACCCAGATTTTCTGGCATAGCATGGCGGACCCGACCATGCCAAACGCAATGGACAGCGTGTAGACCCATGGTCGAGCACGAATCGTAGTATTTTGAATGTCGATGCGAGCAATCCCCAAACAGATGCTGATGCGGGAAGACCTAACGGGATGGGTGAGCGGGAGGTGTACGTGCACCGTGGTTATAGAAGCATACCATACGATAAGAGGAGGAAGGACTGCAGAAACCCAAAACAAAACGATGCGGCGATGTAACTCCTCAGAATCAGCGTCGGTGCCACCTATCAGGTGAATTACTACCGAGAAGCAACATCGGTTTCAACGCGTGAACTCACCCAACACTTCTCTCCTTAGGCAAATTGAGCTAAAATACACGATATCCAAAGCACATGCAAAACAAACCCAGTAATCATCCCACCACATGTTTCGGTGTTTGAATCTGCGGTATAATCGGAAGGTTGTACAGCCCAAAGCCAAAGTGTGGAAGATTGAAACAGCCACTAGGTATGCAAGAACTGTCAGCAAACGTTGTTTCAAAGGAGGACTCTAACAGGAGCGCACCCCTCCAGGAAGTCAAGGACATTAGGGGAGACATAGTTAGAAACGTTGGAATTGGGGAGGATACGTCAAGGGGCCCATTTTGACTACGGGTTCTTGGGCGACTGTGGCCACTGAATGTATACATATTCAACCGTTGAAATGTCTGGTGACCATCACATAATCTCCTTACCAAGAAAATGGTGACACTTAGCCTTGCAATGGTTTGAAACAGCATCCGCCGATGTCAGCACTGTCCCCACGCACGGACGAGTTGCGACGGTCGCATCGGCAGGCGTCCTCGACTTGGAATTCTAGTTGAATGGCGGACTACGCACACCTGCTACGCACCCTCCAGCTTATCCGATGCCTTTGCTGCTGGATGTGAGTATCCAGAGAAGAGTATTGTGAACTCGTCTGGCCGAGGTATTTGTTGTCAGAGGCTGATAAATTAGTTGCAACGAGGCCAATTCACAGGTTGTTCATTAAACTATACGAGGGCAGGGTGCACCAAAATGCCAGCGTCCGATTTACAATTTCGTAGGGGCCGCGTCGAAATTGGTAAGCCACGAGGAAATGACGGCAAATGTGGCATTACAAAATCGACTGCGGTGTGAGCAGTTGTACCACACACATCCTAACCGAAAAAGAAGGGCGGGAGGCACGCTGGACGCCGTAAGGCTATGATTGTGGAACAATTTGACATGTCCAGAGAACGTCCGAGACTCAGTGATTGACGCCACCTCGGGTTCTTCCGCATCGAATATGCATGAAATTGGAGACCACCACAAACGTGTACAGTACGTAGAGGGCAGAAAATTGGCAAAGCTGAAAATAACCTATGTGCGTAGTTGTGCCCAACCATTCGCCTGTTACATACTAACAACCGCTCTCAGTCATGATCACAAGACTCCAGCTCCATGAGCTTCTCTTTTGGATTGCAATTGAAAGAGTCCTCGGCTATTTAACCTCTCTTATATACCCCAGCTAAATCGTTATTCTCCCCACGATCTAGACAATGCAAAGTTGCGACGATCCTTGCAAAATCTGGCGAATGTTAACAATATCTACACAACAAGTCGGCGAGCCATAGAGCCGAGGCCAATGAATTGGTGACTGTCAGAATATCAACGCAAGCAGTAATCAGGGGCAGAGCTCCCTCTTAGACATTACTCCTCGGAGATTCATTTAAACGGGCCGAGGCAGCATTGGATGCGGTCATTGAGCCAATATCATTAGAGTCAGTTGAGGGGACCGAAGTGGCACACTCTGCTGAAGTGGGTGCTGAAAGCGCCTTTGACATGACCGGTAACCGATGGCTGCTCTCTCCCGAATTCAAATCAGACGCAGCGTCTTGACGAGACGATGTCAAAGTGGGAGGAGTTCTCGGGCCGAGCCCTAGGTGAGAACTAACCCAAGACTTGAAACTCGAAGGTGCTGTCTGACGCCCTGATGTGATAGAAAATTCCGTGTCGAATTCGGTGAGGACGAGGACAGTGCTATGTCGGGTGCCTGATGGTTTTGTGGTTCGACCACCAGGTAGGTGTGAGTGTGTCCCTGTAGGAAGGGTAGAGTCCTCGGATTCAGAGTCACTATCATCCGAACCCTTCCGGAATCTGGCGTATAGGTAGGTGGCAACGACCAAAAGACTGCAGACTGTCAAGGTAACTGTTACCTGTTTGTCATGTAAGATTGCAAGTGGGAGGCCGTCGACGCGTTTAGCCACTTGCCTTGATGTGAACGCTCAACGCGATAAGGGGGCCTCGATTGGACCCTAATTTGCTCGCGCAAAAGACCATTGTAGCATAGTAAATCCCCGCGAGGGAGCTAAGTATATTAGCTCCGAAAAGCCAAGAAAAGAGACGGCGCCTAGAGCGACGCATCCTGACTTTCCAAAGGAGTTTCAAAGAGATAATGGTCAACAGCGAATCTGCCACAAGGTCCCCTAACGGAATCGATCAGGACAGTCAGAACAACCATATACAGTAACCCGAATACGTACCTGCCAGACTGATATACCCTGCTGTCTTTCCGACGAAGCATTGAACAGTTGGGGTGTGATGCCATGATGTCGTTCCGGCACATACCCAAATTTTTTGGCATAGTACAACGGATGCGAATAGGCCAAATGTGATCGTAACCGCGTAAACCCATGGTCGAGCACGGATGGAAGCATCTCGAACATCAATACGCGCGATCGACAAACAAATACTAATGCGAGAGGACCTGCCAAAGAAGAGGTAAGCAATAAGTACGAGCCCACCCGGGTCCGAAGCTGCATACCATACGCAGACGACAGGGACTATCGCCGTAAACCAGTAGAAAATAATATGGAAATTTCGCTCTTTAGAGTGAGGGCCCACGCCATGAGCTGAAGAAACAGATCAGAAGACGCGTTCCTCAGACATATAGACCGGATGCTTACCGGATATGTCCCCCCTCCACCAGACCAAGGAGTATTCCAGCAAAGCAAAAATACAAGCGAAACACGCCCAATAATCATCCCACCAAGTCTTTCGGTCTTTGAACCTACGATATAACCGGAAAGTTGTGCAGCTCAGCGCCAAAGCATAAAAAGGAGTAATGATCCCTAAAAGACAGAAAGAAATCAGCACCGCAAAACGCGTGAATCACAGAAGCGTACCCCGCAAAGTGATCAGGGAGAACATGGTGTTCGCTGAGAAGCAAGGAACGTTGAGGTTCCATCCTCAATCCTCCAGGTTTTTGCCCACTCCTCCACTGAATGAACATTCAGTAGGGCCAAGCTATCCCGTGACCAATACATAATCGCTCTCACTCAGAAAATAAAGTTTGACCTCGCCACAAGTTTGTTTATGGATCCGCCGATGCCAACACTGTCGCCCACTAAGAGGCAAGATATCATATTGAGAGCCCCAAATTTGCCCTTCCCTGCAATCAGATCCTCGTGAGGCAGTGACACTCTGCCCGAGATCATTTGCGGAATGAATTTCGAAGTCTACTGCGGTGGGAAAATCAGGCATACACCCCTGTCCATAACCCAGGTTATCCAGGGGCTCTATTTGAACCATTTGAACTCAGCTATACAGAAAACGGAAGTCCCTGGGAGGAATGAAGACCTCGTGACTATCCGAATCTCTCTTACTGCAGTGAGGGGGGATGCTTAAGGTATACATCAAGCCAACTTGCTAACAGAGAAGGACCTGGCAATAGTCCAAAAGAAGGCCTATTACAACCACAGGAACACGAGAGGACACCTATTCTGGAGGACAATTCTGCATTTTAATTATTGGCGATAATTGCACTCCCAAGCACATCAAGAGCGGCCAATTGTCCCCAGGTGGTAAACGCCTGGGGCGGTCCATGCCAGTTAGCCGAATACGAATTTCCATTAGCAGCCAGGTCAAGCAAAGCATTATACTAGAGGTGCAAGTTGTGAGTAAATAAAATAAAAACAGGGGGGGGGATAAATAAAGATGCTACAAACCTGGACGTCGACGTAGCTATGCAACAGAATGCGAAGAGCAGTGTTGGCAGAATTCCTAGAAAACGCTTCGCTAAGGCCTCTAACGAAGATAGCTATAGAATAGACATGAGTCGAGGGCCCAGAACGCCACAGAGATCGAAATCCTCACCCTTGAACCCGACACCGTCATTATTGCTTGTCGTGCTTGAACCTTCCGTGATAATGCCGTCAGATCCCTGCCACACAGGCGTCTTCACGGCAGCTGCTGCAATATTGACCATTCTGGAAACAGAACCATTTTCAGCAGCTGATGCCTATCATCGTTGGGAATGTGCTCACAAGGTTCGCCATTGCGAGTCGCCAGTGACGTCTGCGAGAACGCTCAGGCCCTCAATATACTTTCCGCTATTGTATGTGAACAACCACGTCGATGGGGATCTAGAGCAGTCGTGGCCGTTGACGGTGTCCAGGACAATGTTGTTATTGTTGATGTTATGATTCCTAATCCATTGAGCACTCAGGATAGCGGCGTTTTTATATTTCACATCCCCAGTAATTTCTGCCAGAATCGCTGACGTCCTTTGAAAAAAAAAAAAACGTCATATGCATCATACCAGGGCGTGAACCAGTATTTCGGTACGTACGTCATGTATAACCTAAGGACATAATACATTTGGCGCCCAAGTGTCATCCCAAGCCGTAACGCACAGACCACCACGACTTACCCAGTTGTAACGGAGTTGATACTCTGATCATCGGAGGTGGGGCGCTGGAGAAAGGTGGCCTTAGTGAAGGGGTTTTTTGGGCAAAGGAGATCATCAGTCTATTACCCAAAAGACGCCGCCGACCATGGTCGCTATTCCGCACGTAATTGTTCAAATAGACCAGGGCGTCAAGTCATATACACTCACACCCCTCGCACTGACCAGCTAGCGTGAAACTCTTGTTCGGGTTCGATCCAGAATTAGCTTGGGCCGAGGTGACAACACTGAAAGCGGATGATGAATCTCCTGGGAGCAAGCTCAAGGAGAATGCAAGAGGAATCAACTTGCAAATTTGACACATGATTCCAAACAGCGACCGCATGGGAAAGGAGATTATTGTCCTTGTATGCACGATATCCAGCTAAAGCAGCTTGTGCCCACCACCTTGAAAGAGGTCACATGTGAACGCCATTCACCCAACACGCAACAGAAAATCCAGAAGCTCACAGGGCGTCATCGTTGAACTATAATCATTGCGTACAAATTAGACCACAAGGCTCTTAAAAACTCTGTGTGCTCTCACCCTAGCGGAAAACGGTGAGAATAAACTAAATTCTCGACTCGCTAGAGATAACTTACCCAAATTCATCATAATTCTGTCGCAAGCTGAAGACGAGGTTAAGATTCCTGACCACCGACGCCTGATTCACATTCGTTTTGGTGAAGAAATCCTTGTTGGCCATCGTAGTCCAAACATTTCCGGACTGCCAAAACCCGATGCCTAAGTGGAAGACAAAATATCAATATAAAAGCAACGGCAGCCCCCTCGGAGACGAAAAGGATCTGGGGTCCCCACGCACCATTAAATTCACCAATATTGGTATTGAGCTGTGGCATAATCGTATTGATAGCATTCTGAGCAATCGAAATGCGCTCAGACAATGTGCGGTTAGTACCAAATTTCTAGAGCAGCGGAGAGGTCGCCCCGGAGTCAGTGCAATCTCCTCCACACTACACAAATGAATATACGGACCCGCCAAGTCAGGGGAACGCCGAGATCCTGGGCTCCCGAGAACACGGGGAGGATCGACAGCGCTACAAAATAACGCATAAACATCTTTCCTTTCAACTTTCCTTTCAAATGGGTTTCAGCGCCTCGAGAGGACGGGTACAAAAACGACACAGCAGCTGGAGCACAAAGTGGCAAGGTGCAACCAACCTTTAAAAGGCGGGGAAAATCACTCCAAAACCTCTTTCCCCATGCCCTTTATAACAGAGCTTTTAATAGCTGAGCTTCCAAAACCATGGCAGAAGTTCATATCAACCGGTATGACGAAATGTGGGAACAACAATCATCGCAACCGCACCGCGCACAGAAGTGAAAAGTGCGCACAAAGGGCGACCGAAACAGCTTACCGTACACCTCCCCCTCATCATCATGGAAACACTAGCTGAAACATGAAATCCATACATAAAGCACTGCTACCCTTACATGGTCCCTACCCCCCTAGTGGTGTCGCACTGTGGGTTGCCGCATCATAAGAAGCCAGAAAGTCCCGTGGTCTTGTGGTTGAAACCCATGTGTATTCATATATAAGAAACAGAGTACCCTCGTGGATGCACAAACCGTTCTTCCGGAAGCCAAGGTCACAGGGATTTGAGATAATACTGGCCTTGTGCCATAGGACGAACGCATCCACGCGGGTTGTGGGATTGGAAATGGTAATCGTCAACTATACGTATAAGTGTATTTTGGTCCAACTACGCCAGCCCGGATGACCCGACTCAATCGCTGGCAGCAACCATGCCGAGATGCTTGATTTCCATCACTGGGTGTTTATACAAGTATTGGCATCGAAACATCTGAGATGTCCCGCACAATTGATATGATTAGTATCTACCAAGTAAAATCAGTATACACGCTATCAAGACAAATTATGCGCAACACTCTTAACACATGTACCACATACGCCAATGCTCAACACCTAATCCGCTGTCACAAAACAGACGAAGAAAAAAAAAGCATACGCGGCCAACCCAAGAACCCTAAATACCTTTACGCCTCCTTCACCAGCCTCTTGATCTCATCCACACCCTCATCATGCTCCCAAAACCCCATCCTGTCTCCTCCCCCCTCCCCGTCACCAATTTCCACCGGCTCCGACAAACCAGATTCATTAGTAGACAAGGTCTTCTTCTCCAAAACCTTCCCACTAACACCAGCTTCATACTTCCCATCCAAAAACCTCTCCTTCATCTCTCTCTCCTCCCTCTCCCTTTCCACCACCTCCCAACTTCCCTTCCACCATATCCGCTCAACAAGGTGTTTCACTGCAATCCTCAAAATAATGTAACCATGTGATGCAGCAAGCGCAACCAGAACGGCTTTCAACAAGAGCTCCTTGGTAGCCTCGTACGTCCTCGGATTCGTCCCATCAACACCCCATTGGTTATCTTGGGCATGATTATTACCCCCCGACGCACTAATGAGATGCTCTTCAGCTCGTAGAGTATTGATGTTGGGTGCTGGTGAAGACGGTCCAAGTTCGGCCGAGAAAAGATACACAAGAGCTGAATTGGTGAGAGCGCCAAGCCAAGTCAGGAAAGAAAGCGCATCGAGCCATGGTCCAATTGTATCGGTGCGCATAGGTATGGGCCGACGATGATGGACAGTCATTTTGAAAGCGTCAGATTGAAGCTCAAATATATTGTTTACAAAGGCCATAACTAAATGGACAGACATTAAGTAAAAAATGCGCCAGGACTTGGGAGCAGTAAAAAGACTTACCACCCGCCAAAGGCCAGATCGTCGACCACAAAGCCACATAGCCGAATTGTATCACCATCTCGCTGTAATCCCCAAACAGATCATATTCCGGCAGAGCAGCCTCCTCCCTAACCTTGTCCAGGAATACCCTCTCCTCGATCCCTCCCCTCTCCTTCTCATCCTCAAAAACGACTCTTTTCTTCGGTTCACCATTGTTAGCAGTACCGGATTTCGAAGCGTTTTTGCCATTGCGGAAAGTTGTAACGAAACGCATGACATAGGGCAAGCCGACCTCGTTGAATGTGTTGATGAGTTGATTCGTGACCGTATACGCAAACATTTGGTCCCTCAGCCTTGCAGGATTCAACTTCTGTCTCGCTCGGTCTACATCGACGTCCCAGATACTCGGACCAGAAGTCAATTTCTTCTCCACAAAGTCGCCGGCAGATGCGCTCGAGTGAACACTAGTGCCATTCAGAACACCCATTATTTTGGCTGCAAGTCCACCGTGAGATGGGCCGTGAGCAAAGGAACCTGCAAACATCGACTGGATCGATCGCATGACACCTTCACCGAATGGCACATAAACAAAGGCGCTTAAACCTAGGGACATGTAAGCCACAATGGCACTAAGCGCGAATGTCTTCAGAGTTAGGGAAGCGTCGTGTGTTGACTGATGTGCATGATTTTCCCATGAAGTGAATCGAACGGCCAGCGCTTGATAAAGTCCAAGCACGCGAGGGACTAGGGCTACAAACAAAATAGTGGGAGAAAACATCTGAACAGGAAAAATAAAAATAAAAAAGGGTCAGATAGTTCAAGCTGGGAGTGGCACATAAAACGCACAATAAGGTGTTTCCCAGGTCCCTGGTAGAGGTGTGCAACAAATGCCTCAAATACGAAGATAGACGTGAGGATAGCAATCAGAATTCCGGAACACAACGCTATGACGGGCAAGCTTGCGAGAATACGTAGTTCGCGGCCCCACCAAGTCTGTCCCTGACGATGCTGAACACGACGTTTCTCGACGCGGAAAGAGCCACGAGTCTTAAAACGTAAGGAAAGGATACGTTCCCGCACCCGCCACCACTCGACGAAAACCACAGACCAGATGCATAGAAGCACAGAGTAGACGGGGGAATATGCGGGGAGGAAAAAGTATGTGAAGAGGCCCAGTGCTGCAGGGAACAACAGAAATTTTGTGTAGCTGGAAAGGAAAGCAAAGTAGAGGGCCACTGAGTCGCCGAACTAGTCATGGATTTCAGAGGTCTGGCGAAATAAGTAAGATAATGACGTACTTGCTCCCGGACGCTGCCTAGATGCACCGATGCGATTTTCCACAAGCTCCACGACCGGACCCAGGCATCATTGAAAGTTCGATCATGCAGTGGAAAGATAGACTCGACTAGGTCCCACTCCGAGGATCCGGGGGAGATACCGAGACCACCATCGCTCGGGCTCAAAGTAATGTAGGCATGGATAAGTCTTATTCTGTCAGCAGAGGACAAAGGTCCAATAACGTCACTAGTTGAGGCTGGGGTAACCGGGAGCCCAGACAAAATGTCTGTATGTCTGGGAAAAAATACAAATGGGCGTCGGCTTGGGTAATTGATCCAGCAGCGGTTCGGCTCACCGCTCTCTCTTGATCAGGTTATTCAGGTGGCTCTGGGAGCATGTAACAAAAACAAGCAGCTGGCCAAGCGACTCTCCCCTTCTTCCAACGGCCTTCAAACCGGCATAAGTCAAGGTGTCGATAAGCCGGATATACTGTTGTTCAGCCTTTTTCGCCTCCTCGCGCGTCTGTTGTTTCGAATAGCTGGTCTTGTTGGTTGCACGGAACAGAATGACGAGATAGGGGTCTGGGGGTGTACCTGCGCTGTCTGGCATCGTGTGGAACGAGGGAGGGAGGGGGAGGCGAGAGATGAAAGGCAGAGTCGCCTATTAACGGCTGTGGGCCAATGACGACAAACTGCAACAACGTTCCACCTGTCACGTGACCATTATCTCGGTGACTAAGCGGCGATTGGTTTTCCTCACATCGACCAAGGGAGTTCCGCTGCCAGACCATCTCACATCTGTTTTTTCACGCCCATCGCCGGTAGCTCTTCGTGTCCATAATCAAGGGACTAATTTGGGTTGATGGCGCCTGCCACCTGGGGTGCGGATCGATAAGTGCTTTGGCAGACTTGCTCGGAACAGCAAGACGGAAGTATATGGAGGGCAAGGGAGAGGAGGCGAATCTAGGTGAAGGGTCTCGAGGGGGAGGTAGAGCACAACTTGGGGAAATCCAAACACCCTCCCTAGTTTGTATCACAGTGCAATGCCAAGATGGGGAAGCAGGGGGGCTGTTCGAAATTCCACCCTACCCGGGGCCACATGGCATTACCACATAGTACTAGCCCATACTCCGTACCTCAGCAGGCAGCCTAGCGGCCCGAAAGGTAGTATCATATCAACGGCTCAAAGTTCCGCGTCGCAAGCATGATATGATACGAACACAAAGTTGCTTCCGTATGATCGAAGGATGTAACAGACACCATCGGACATAACCCAATTCCAAGGACCTCCAGCATGGACGCAATTCTGAAACGCCTACCGATACAGTTAATGTGACCATAATCTACACAGATACTGGCCTGCGTTAGGTAAATTAGCTCCATTCCTCTCTGAGGATGCTGTTGGCACATAGCAACACATTTTCATCAGCTTCCTCTACTGAGTTGATATATCTCATCTACATCGCGTGTGTCCTTGCCTGCGACTTCGACGCACCCATGAAGATGGGCTAGGCTGAGACGAGTGATCGGATCTGGTGATCCGGTTTTTTTTTTGCACTGCACATGATCGAAAATCAAAATACGACTTGAATCATTTCAAAGAGGCGAAGCGTGATGGCGGTGTTATTGCAGCTAATTTGCTTGCCCGGGTGGAAAAGATCTCAATAGTAGATATCGGATTGATTGTTCATGCAGAGTATCCATAGGTGAAGGATGCAGGCTAGAAGCGACCACCCCAACTGCGACCATAGTCTCCCTTCCCTACACAACCGGAACAGTGTACAGGTCTACAAGTGTACAACCAGGTGGCCCATCACTGGATGATACCTTGTAATAAATCTGAAGATATTCATCATAAGTAACCACATACAACCAACACATGTAAGAAAAAAAAAAAGAACATACATCCTTATTCGAGCCACACGCATAAAATCCCCCCGTATAATCAACAACAAGCTTCGCCCCAAGCTGGGAATTCTCAATAAACGACTGTATCTGAAAATTCCCATACTTGGCACACTTGTTCGTAGAGCTCCCCAGGACAAACGCGAGAGGTCCGCTCTTGGCACATCCATTGGCGGTTAGACTGGTATTGATGAGCGGCCGCCAGGGAACACTCCCGCCATTGGGATCAACCACTACAAGATTCCCTTGCCAGAAATAAAACTTGGGGAAAGAACCACTGCCGAGCAGGGAAGCCCATGTTCCACTCCCACTGGGGAAACGAAGTGCCTAATCATCTTTGTGTCAGACGTGGGATGATAACCCGCGTTTTTCTGTTTGGACCACGTACTAAAAGATTATTAGATTGGCTGGACGACGAAGCGACGAGATAAAAGAGTGGTGTGTCGGCATTTTGTATGACTACAGCTTGACTATGGGCGGCATAGAAAATAGCAAGGAGAGGCGGGAGGAGGTTGGTGAATTTCATGCCTATGTCGCTCAATCAAGGGCAATTTTTTGGCATTTGACTGTGCCTTGCTTAAATACCTCACGCGGGACAGGGCCGCTGAGGGTGATGTATATACTGTACCTCGTTTCTTAATTCGCAAAGGTAGGCACGTTCCGTAGCGTCAACGTAGCTCGTAGTGGAATGACCTTACGAAAATCATAAGAGGAAAAAAAACACCGGGCATCACTCGTACTGAACCCGCACGCAACCCAAACCGGGTTCTAGGTCTGTCGGCAACGGGGCTACTATACCGTCCTGAGAAGTAAACACGGGTTGTATGAGTTGTCAACTTGAAACGCGGCTCTCAACCTGCCTCGGT
This sequence comes from Lepiota subincarnata, assembly GCA_023014305.1. Classification (NCBI taxonomy): domain Eukaryota; kingdom Fungi; phylum Basidiomycota; class Agaricomycetes; order Agaricales; family Agaricaceae; genus Lepiota; species Lepiota subincarnata. The sequence goes on along the minus strand of JAECYV010000012.1, from coordinate 85,200 downwards.
ACTACCTAGCACGCGGGTGGTGGTGAGTGGCCTTTGTTCTGTTGGTGACCGCTGCCCCCCTGGAAGCCCGCAGATCTCAAGTATTATGAGCTAGTTATACCCTCTCCCTCCCCCCCCCCACACACACACCACCGCGAACAAGTAACATCAACCGTTTGGGCATTTTCGCAGGATGATGGAGTGGGAATTTAAAAATTCCAAGATACCCCGACAGCGGTCATCTGCGGTGTTCTACATCACCTACAAGCCCGACTCTTGGCATGATCCATTATATCCATTCTGCAGCAGGCTTTCGAGGCTGATAGCACGACTGCAAATTGGTAAAATAAAATAAAATCCCAGTCCCAACCAGAGAGCAAAGGTCCAAGGGAGGTGATATGACACGATGCCCCTGTTGACGTCTGATAGCCGAGCGGGGGCATAGCATACGGACCAAGATTTCCGCTGCCCTGGACACGCAGACACAGAGTCCATCTTCGCCGGTCCCTCGTGGGGATTCGGGGTAAAAAGTTTTTTTTTGACTGCGTGAGGAAGGTAATTGAGTTGAAACGTATATCAAAGAGTAATAGATCAGCGAAATTCCATCACGGCGCGCCAAAGGTCAATTTACTGAGAAGTAGCTCTCTAGATGTCGCGAGAAAGAACGACAAGGCAAAACTGATAGAATTAAAGCACGGACGTCCGTACTCATGTCAAGCTGACCGATTGTGCCTAACAAAAAAAGATTTTCCTAAGAGGGGGATATCAGGGAGATATTTTTCCAAGTCCAACGTACTACTCTTCTGTGCTGATGAGGTTGTAGTACGGAGTGATAGATTAACCTAGTGAAGATCAAATGCATCATTTATCGGTCGCCTTTAAACGGGTCTTCAAGTTGTCAAGTTCGGTATATACCCGTGGTTTTGTGGAGTGAGTATACGCAATGTACGAATAGCCATCAAGCAATGTGGCATCAAGTCAACGAGGCGGGGACACGTAGGCATCGCTAGAACGGCCTCTTGAGACATACACGGTGTCTCGATAGCTAATCACAATATTTTGTTCCGGGGGTGCACTGCCAGGGTCAGAAATCCCCGGTCCCGAGTGTTGATAGTCCGGGTGTTATAATTGGAACGGCTTTAGCCCTTCTCTGCGGTCTCGGAGAACGGAAACATCAACGGAATGCTTGAAACAGACATGTCAGTGTCGTTTCGCCTGTATCAGTCTTGGAGACCAATGATTGACGCCGCACGCGGAAGGGCAAAGGATTTATTGTTGGCAACCAGGCATCATGTGGCCGTCAGTCACCGAGGGACCGTCAACTGAGAAACCTTGAGCAGTATTGGGTGCTTCGTCGCTGAAGTACTGGTACAACAGATGCTGATGGATATAGAGTGAGTTGCAATTAGCCCGTGAAACAGGCGGTGGCCGTGGCAGGTTGCGATGAGGGGTCCAGCACCCACCCGAGCTCAGACGTGCATGACAAGCAGGTTGATCTGTGCTTGACTCGGGAAAGGGCAAGGCGGTGCGTGAGTATTACGTAATGCCACGTCCTATCTGCTGAGCGACACTGGAACCTCTCCTTCCATCTGGAAAAGAACCCTACACCGCTGGCTGGACGGCGGTGTGAACAAAAACACAAGATGAGGCGATGTCCGAATAGGTCAGGCTTCCACGGATCCATTACTGACATCACCCCTTGCTTCCGATGTTATCTCTCCCGGCGGTCGTTCTATCTTATAAAAAGAGCTGTTGAATAAAAGCTCGTGAATCCAACCAACTCCGGCCAAGGACACCAACACCCGGACGACTCTTCTATTAGTCACTTGTACTCAGAGCTACCTGCCACCGGACGCCTACACACACCCGCTACCATGTCCTCGAGATCTATCCCCAGCAGCTCGCGTGTGTCCTCGAGCACTAATACAACCACCACGACAAATAGTGGCGCATATCAAGTGTACCAACCCTTGGTCCGTAATCTCTTCGTATCCTGCGCCACTCGATACTGAACAAACGGTCCCTTTCGCCCAGCATTATCCAGGGGACGTCCCAACCGCCGTTCGACAGCTTCTTACTTCTACAAAGGAGCTTCAGTCGACCCTCGGCCAGTGGGGCATTAGGCAGGCGACTGAGAGAAACGTCAGCGATATCTTCGTCAAGGTCGGAACCGAATTCCACACTACCACCAACGCGTTTGCCTATCACGGCATCGACCTCAAGTGAGTCCTATTCAACCCTTTACCCCCCTCCTCCCAACCTGCTGATGAACGTTCCATGTAGCCATATTAACTCATTCACCAATGACTTGCGTACGGTCCTTGAACAATGTTTATCGGAGGACCCATCTCAGGAAGCGCTAAACCGGTTCATGCCCCAAGTGCGAAGGGTACTCTACACGTTGCTTAAGGGTCTGCAGGCACGCCAAGGGGCATGGCAGAATGCGAGTGGAAGGGCGCCGTTTATGTCACCGGATGAGCGTCTTTGAGCGCACAAAAGGTGGATTCGATACTGGAAAGGCGAATAACTACTTGTGCTTATTTTTATCCAGTGTGATTCAGGAACGGGCCTAGCTTTTGGAAATCCTCCTTGACATCCACACACGTTTTCGACTTGTTAGGTTAGAGCGGTAATCCGATATGGGCGGACGAAGCTGTCGCACAAAGGAAGAGTAGATTTTGTACAGCGGACAATGTGCAGGGAATTTCAGCTGTGGGAGAAGGAAACTTGTGTTGTTATTCGTATTTCGTAGCCGCAACTGTTGTATTTATGCCACTTATTTATAGACGACTCAATCTTCCCGAACTGTGTGAATCTGATGCGGTAATACATCCTTCAGTTACTACTGCTGCGAAAAGAAAGAAAAACTTTTTCGTTCCTGGTTTCCCTCGAAGCGGACTCATTCCCCTGCCCTGCGCCTTCGATAACGGTCACCAGACCAGTGATAGGGACTTAAGTCCATGGAATGACGAAAAAATTCAGGTACCACCGGGAATCCCTGCACGGTCAAGCTCCATGGGCGTTCAGCGCCTTGTGAATCGTGAAGCCACGATGCTTGGCTGGGCGCCCCTACACAATACTTCTCGACGAGGATGGAACAAACGGTGCAGTCATGTGATGGTCGTCCAAGGAGAGTGGCCGAGCCTGAATCTCACGGACCATGCACCAAGTTAACAGCAACTTCCCAGATTTTAGGCTTCAATCGCACTCGAGGTTCTCGTGAACCCAACCTTTCATCTTTGGTCTGGTAATGATCTACCCTTTCCTATGACCTTCTACTTCGCGGCGCTGGGCGCTGAACAGCATACGGGTCCGAAGCCCGAAATCCTAGTAGCACATTCTCATACACAGGATTATATCGGCTTCGATGGTTTACAGTCTGGTTTGCCAAGTCACAACCCGGAGCCCTATCCTACCTAATCCTAGCGTTTGGCGTGGCATTGAACTCTTTATGAACGCACCCACACCAAGAACTGGGAAACCCGGCCATATGGTGCCCTGCGCTTCCCAGATGCAGCCGAACACAAGATCAGGCCCTCGCCACCGTTATTGTACTTATCCTAAATGCTCGAACCCTAGACAACAGGTCCCTCACGAGGACACATCGCACAGGAGATAACGACCTTTCGAGCCTGCATACGATAGGGGTACTGCTATTCGGGTTACCATCTTCAGCACGGTGCATCCGTAAAGTGACGCACTTTAGGTGCTAGATGGCGACTCTGATTCCGGGTGTGGTAGCTTTTGGGCTCAATGGTTCCTTTACCTTTGATCCCACTGTGCGGATATCAGGTAGATGCCCTCGCCTTTGGCGCCCCACTCGCTCCCCAGGAGCGTGACGATCTAGGACAACTTGGGTTTTTACTCCTTCCGCCTTCTTTTCCTCTACATGTCCCATCGTCAAGAAAGCGACCGTAGCCGAGCAAACCGAGATCACTGTCGAATATGCTTTCATGCGGCCATTCAACGAACCAGGAAGAGGCCTGACCCTTTGTGGGCGTTACGGGCTCGTCGGACAACTATGTAACTCTCGCGCATGAAGATTCCTCGACCCTTACTGCTCCACATTATTGTTGACTACTATGACCCCCGGCTGTGCCCGACTACCCCGGCGCATGCGGTGCAAAGATTTTTGTTTGTGGGCTCCTCCAATAAGTGATGTGCAGTGCCACCCCACTGCACTGATGAAATTCATCAGATCCCCCCCGGCCTCGACGAACTGACAGATTTATCGAACAGTCCAAAACCTCTCTTCGTTGACATGGCTCCGACATCTATCGGGACAGCTAGCTTCGACATCGCCAACGCACACCCTTTACTAGCGTCCGTGCCTCTGCCATTGGACTAAAAGTATGATCAGCAATGCAGGTCTTGTCATTTGATGACTGCTAATTCCACCCCGACTTCCATGGTCGAATGCCAGGGATACCTGCAGTCCACATTGTTGTAGCTAGCCACCTAATCGGCGTGACCGCCACCCGTTCCAGCCACTTTCCATTGGGTACAGAGACCAAATACCGGTTTCTTGAGACTCGCGGTAGCCCCAGCCTTGGACAAACGCTACCGCCTCATATAGCCTCGTTTGCCACATGTTATTGATGACGACTACGATGATCCCACACGAGTTCATGAATCGTTCCACGCTCTTGACGTCCTCGAGTTAGAGCCTTTCACATCCAGTGGCTAGTATCAGTAAGTAGTTGGAGTATCGTATTGTCCCCCCAGTTGGGCAGCAACGCTGATCAAAATCTATAGGTATACTTGCTGAAGAGTCGAGATGGCCTTCCCACTATTTTTCTGCCACCATTTCGCCAAGCTATCTGATTGACGGGGTGTCCGCTAAGAGCACCAGTGGTCCAATCCATAATGACTACTTCACATCAAACCCACTCTAGTGCTTCCAACGTATTGTTCTCCTGATCCTGGCATCCCGCAAGATTCAAGATTAGATCAGGAGCCCATAAATGATTCGAGTTTACCCCAACATGCGAAGAGATGGCACCCTTCGTCTTAAGCTCAGGCCTATTGTAGCGGCACACTGGGCGCCACAACCTGCCTGTCATTCCTCTCCATTCGGCGGCAATGGGATCGGTACCTATCCTTCACCCCCAGGTCCTTCCGATTGGCTCTTGCCACCAGCAGGATGAAGATTGCTTTGTTCTTGCTATCTAGCCACCTTGCCGTCAGGGGTCATCTGCGCTAATTAAACCCCGTCATCTGTAAGGCCGCCATTGATCGAATCCTCTCAGAGTTGGGGCCTCAGATGCTGGATGCACACGCACGAGCACTTCCAGGGGTTTTTTTATTTATTTATACTCCCGTACAGGAATACAAAGGTGATATGCTGTGATCCAAATATTCGATTGCTATGGGCTTGTGGAATACATCATTTGAAGTTATTATCATTGAGATGGCACAACAAAGGACGGGGGATATCCGACATTGCAACCAATATTAGTGCCCCAGGACAAGAGATCTAGTTGTGGTCATAAAGGATATTGTAAGCAGACCTTGCTGGTAGAGACAAAAAGATCATGATGAAAGTCATCCGTTGAGATCTTACTCATCAACCTCAGTGTAGTACACCCTTCTCGTCATCACCCAATTCGATAAGTAAGCATATGGTGAGCTATAGATTCATCAAGCGCAGACTACTACAATAATATGCCCGACTCTGGCTATCGTCAAATTGATTGTTTGTGAGGGGCTTGTTCAGCGAGAAGAAGTATTTGCCATAAAAGGGAAGCGACGCTCACGTACAGACACGGTGTGTGAGATCATGTGAGACTTTAAGTCACAAAAAAGGAAAAAGGCTGATGTCAATAGGATGATGAATGTTTTAAATCAATTATTCAATCCCGCCCCCCATGTTGTCGAGAGCTCGGTCATGCTAACGAAGACCATCCTACTCATCCACCTAGCCCTCCTCCCTATATATATCAGCCTTGCATCCTACATCGGTCTCATCCCAGCAGCTTACAACCTGTCTTCCCTTCTCCGACTCGCCCGCGCTAACCTCCGCAACCACTATCTCAACCAATCAGTCGTGCCTTTCGTCAACTTGACAAACGCGTCCGCTAACAACAGCATCACCACCGCCATGAACGCCATGAATTTCATCGCACGCAAGAGTGAGGAGCGCGGCCACGCTGACCATGATTGGCTCAAAACATTCCACACATTCTCGTTCGCCATGTAAGTTTGGAATCCCCCTACTTACTACAAAAACAAGGAATGTCTCGAATCGGTGACTGACGGTCACAACCTTGGCTTTAGGTATCAAGATCCTGCTCATGATCGCTTCGGCCCCCTCCGTGTCATAAACGAAGATCGCGTTGCTCCGCTCACTGGCTTCGGGACGCACTCGCACCGCGAGTTCGAGATATTTTCATATGTCGTTTCCGGGCAACTCGAACAGTAAGTATCATTTTACTTGACAACGAAAAAGAAGATAGCACATCCTCACCAATAATTATAGCAAAGATTCTATGGGTAACACCGAAATCTTGAGCCGTGGAGACCTTCAAATGACCTCGGCTGGAACTGGGATATCGCACTCGGAAAAAGCCTACGGAGACAAACAAGTTCACTTCCTCCAGATCTGGTCACTCCCGGCCACCCCTCGCCTTCAACCGAAATACTTCACTCGCCATTTTAGCGATGAGGAGAAACGGGATAGTTGGGCAAAGCTTGTCGCGCCTGCCTGGGAGCAAGGTGTAAAGAAAGTCCGTGAAGCCGAGGGTCCTGCACCTGTTCAAAGCTCTCTCGCTCTGTACGCCACGCTCATTAGCGAGGGCAAGACCCTTGAGAGACCGTTGGAAGGAAAGAAGGGCTATATCCACGTTATTCAGACGAGTGGGTACAATCCGGGGACGGCTCAAGGCGCCACTGTCAAGATAACAGGGCCAGGTTATGCCGAGCTGGAGTTGAAGGAGGGCGATGGAGCCTATATTAATGTTGGACAGAAGGGTAATGCCCTTACGGTTGAGAATATTGGCGATAAAACTGCCGAAGTTTTGGTGTTCGATATTGAACTTGATTAATGTTACGCGTTTTTCCACTTTTGCCATTCGCTTTTTTTTTTCGATTGTGTACGCTTGTGAATTGCATTGATGTATCCTTAGTCCTATTAGAACTAATTGTATTAAAACTTCGATTCTAGCTATTTATGAAAACGGTATGATCGACGTACCAAAGACCTAGCAACGGGCAGATTGCTCAGGTTAAGCTCATGCTGCCGTATAATACAAGTGACAGTGGTTCAGCGCTTCCCAAGTATAACCGAGGTTAGATGGGCGCTGCAGTAGTATTTCCACTGTGTCTCCCTCCCCCCACCCACGAACGGATCGCACTGGCGGGATGGATGCCCACGGTGCATCGCAACGGGAGAGCTAAAAATCAACCCATTGAAGAGTGATGGGTAAGAAGGTGAGATGTCAGCACAGCTTCGGAGTAACAGAGGAGATTGGTACCCAACAATGCCTAGATGAGCGGGAAAACAAGACCGGTAGAGCGTGTGGAAGAAATGCTAATTTGTTGGCAGTTGACTTATTCGGGGCTTGGATCAAATATTTTGGATCTGCCAGAGTCACACAACGGGGCCTATGTTTTCAGCTCTAGTGCCACCACGTGTCACGGAGTGGTCCTAATGGAATAGTCGAGTGTTCGTTGAGTTCAGAAAAACTGGGAGGAGAACCGCCTCTCGACAGGCCAAGAAATAACCACGGTTTTTTTTTTTTGACAGCCATCTCAAGTAAGAAGATTCAAATAGCGTGGCAGAGGAGATAACATTGTTCAGTGAATTAGCCAAGAGATGTCGACATTAAGGAGACCCAACACAAGTGTCAAATAATGGGAAAAAAGGCAAGTCACGTACTATGGAACAAGCCCGCTCAAACCACACACGTCGACTATGTTCTCCCTGATCTGCCCAATTCCAAACGGAGGGTCCATTTCGGTGCTCGTGACAATGGGCGGAAGACATAGTGGCGCGGAATCGCGGATATCTTCACGGATCTTCTTGATAACGGCGGGAATATCTTCGATAGGGATCGTGTCCGCCTTGGTGATGACGGACTGGAGAGTCCAAGGCTGCGTTCCACGTGGGGTAAGGAGCATGCCCGATAAATGCGCGAGCATTTCCCTGTCGTACGCGTTGAGCCCGTGGTGAGCATTGAATAAAATGTAGACCCGACGAAGCCTAAAGGGATTAGCACACCAACGATCTAAAAATTTCAAGCTTGGCATAGCTCACTCTTGCCGCTTTTGCAGATACTCGTTGAACATCTCCCCCCATTCTGACCGCCCTCTCGCACCATATCCGGGTGCATCGACGAGTATGAGTTTTCCCGGCTCCGCTCCGACGCGATAGAAATTCAGCTGACGTGTGCGGCCCTAGTAAATGGGGTTCATATGAGTTGACTTTTTCCAGAGCGAGAAGAAACCCACGGCCTTCTTGCTGGTATGGAGGAGCGATCTACGCCCTAGAACCGCATTGAAGAGGGAAGACTTTCCGACGTTTGCGCGTCCTGCCGTACCGTTGAGCTTCTATCGCGATATATAGCAGAAGCACTGGGATACCTGTTACAACTACCTTTGGGCGGGTTCGAGAGTGATGAGGTAGTGATGTCTGCGGTGGAACATACTTCGGGAAGTCCGTGCAGCTTGGGCATTGTTGCTGCCGAGCCTGCGCCAGCTACGAATTCGGCCAGCTTTGCATCTGCAAATAGTTTTTGGGCCTTTGTCGAGTATGCTCTGGAAGTGAGCAACATGCGTGACGGGGTCACATAGCTGCTGGTAGATCATCCATTGTTCATTGTGGTTCGTGGGGCAGCACGGGATGCTGGGAGACTGGGAGTCTGGAGTCTCTGGGAACACTTCGCAACCTGCGCTGACACTGCGGTCCTTACCTCTCTCGTCACACTGCCCTCGCCTGGTCCACAAGAACCCCGGACGCTGTCATCTCTGCTCTACCTCGTGTTGCCGAGTCGGGCTATCCTCATACCAAGCTGGGTCTTCGCTCTCAAGACAACTAAATGGAGGATCAACGGCCACTGCGACGCTATCTCTGGTCATCTGATAACCCACACTCCAATCCGCAGTCTCCTCGTTCCCATGTACTTCAAGCCCTCCGCAAAAATAACGACGAGGATTGATTCAATCGATGGCTCTTGGGCGCTTTAGCGTACTTCTGAACATGCCCTAACCGTCCTTGGTATATTTTAGGGAACACCGGTCTGGATCTTGACAAGACCTTCGAAAACAAGCTAAGGCCATTTCTCACACCCACACCAAGATGAATACACCCCAGAAACCCGAGACTCTGTCTCTCCCTGCCAAGATCGACAGCAGTACTTGATACGATATCTTTGGTCCTGATGCTGGCTATGGGTCAACAACAGCACTCAGGATGTGACACACCAATATATCGAGATAGGGGACCCGGCACCTCTTCCCAGAGAACAAAAGAACGGGGGATGCCTTGTTACCTGCACTTCCGGAGCTCGGGCCCATGAGTTGTTATCGATATCGTTTCTGCTGCTTCTCGCCCTTTACCTGCTTCACTTCGATTCAAACCCTCATTCATTTACTCTGATCGTTCCCACATTCTATATGATCTGGGCGTCGATGCATCATCACCTAGTGCACTCAGCTTTCAGACATGCGAAGTGCGCCATAGGGCCGTTTCCCGCCTGCGGTGTGACAAGACCATAAACATCGCAGCCGTACATGCCCACAACCCGGTACCACCCATTTTGAACCCTTCATTCTCTCACAAAAAGCCAAGCTGGAGCTGCCCACTTCGTCGAGGCGCACAGCGCAAAAGCCTTCGATGTCTCACTGCGACGCCACCCTGCTCCGACGGAGTGGGAAGATACTCGAATACTTTGAGCTTCGAGTGCTATACCCCGGTCAAAATGGTTTCGTAACTTTCGTGGGCAACTTTAAATAGCCGACGGAATTCTCCCATCTATTCGGGCTCGTATGTACGTCCCTTTCCTACTGTGAATGCTCCACTATGGTTGCGCAATAGCATTGATACTAATGGTATCACGTTCCAAGCTCCTTAGTCTCCTGTGGCCCCCCTATGGGAAACTATTCAGTGACTACCTGTACTTCCGGGAATAACTCTAAAAACTCAATAGCCGAATAGGGCCGGCAGCTTGTAGGCCGCATGTAGAACTCCAAACGGGTCTTGCGCTATCGCGGTGTTCACACCGACACCCTGTTCGAGTACACATGACCGACAAAGATCATGACGTTGGTTTGGAATATCCCCGACTCCTCTTGGTAGCCTCAGCACCAACATCTTCATCCAAACTTTCCACAGACCGCATTGACAATTTCACGGATGGAACCGACCTGATGGCATCTTCTCGTTCTGTGTGGTCTGTTGCTCCATTGCTTCATTTACTTTTGGAGCGCCATGGCGACCCCACTGGCCGCACTTCCTACTTCTGAATTTCTCGTGAGGACCAAGACCCGTGTCTATCATTTAATAATAAAATGATTGCAATCAAGTGACGTATCCATGGGGCAATATCTCAAGCGCTTTGCGTTCACATATGGTGCTATGATCTATTCCTCGCCTTGGAAAATATGCCACGCACATTATAAATTGCGGGCTACCTACGTCACTCCTCACAACAAGCGAACAATTAACCCCACACAAATTTCACGGTCTTGGGAAACATTCATTTTTATGCCCTACCACAATTTCCATTTTCTCTCAAACCCAACACTTTTTCACCACTTGATGTCCGCGCAACCCGGAGGAGCGGAAACCCATCTACCCCGCCTCATTGTCTCACGTCCGACAAAGATTATTGAACGCTTCTAAATCACCGGCTTTACCGAGCTCATGGGACCTTGTATATCGGGGCTCCGGTGGGGTCGAGTTGTGTGTGTGGTTTCCCACCACTTTGAGGCTTCACGACCGTGATCTATCTCCCCAAACTCCAACCCATAGGTCTCTCCTGTCAACCAATAATTCCCTTAGTAAGGGTCCTGCCCCCCACCTTCCACACACGATTTCAATAAACTACTCCAGGCCAATCAGCGCTAGGCAATTAAACCCCTCAAGGGACGAACGAATTAGCGATCAACGACGTGGCGAAAAAAAAAAAAAACCCTGACTATTAATCCAATTGGAGTTCGACCCAACTTCGCCTAACCGAACTTCGAGTCATTTAACACTGGGCGACTGAAACAGGTTGACGCTCGTACGGTACATAACGCGGCCGAAAAAAAAAAGTGACCATACCCCCGTTTCTCCTTGTGCGCGTAAGCAACGCACACACGCATACAAAGGACAAAGCGRAATTGTCAACGCCAAGTCCCTCCCCACCAGTATCAACCTGGAACCCCCAACAACAAGTGCCAAACGATACATAACTTCCATATATATTGTATACGCACGCCACCAACCTGAACCTGACAGAAAGGGCTGTCCTGTCAAAACAAATCAAAATGATCAAGGGGGGA
>JAECYV010000012.1:52235-72857 GCA_023014305.1 Lepiota subincarnata | reverse complement strand
CCCCTCCCCCCCTCCCCCAACTCAATGAGAGAGACCTGTGTTGTAAACCAGTTTCACGAAAATTATTACGAGTACAAAACTTGCTCCAAAAAGAGAACCATGGACAAATATCATTTCGACTTGAGCGATGCGGTAGGTCAACTCGGGGGACCCGGGAGAACGAAGCACAACACCTTTCTTTTTTGGGCCCGGGGAGAAAAGAAACACGGCGCCCCCTTTTTTATTTATTTAACATACTAACCGTGCTGTATACTTTTTTTTGGCGCTTCGGCCGTTCCAGTTCTAGACCTGAGCGCCGAGTATTGTATCAGCCTCATTTCTAGATTCTGCGTTCAATCCACGAAGAACCCCGAAAAAAAAAACCACATACACACATCCGACTACGAGTACATCCATACATAAACTATACTATAATATCACCCAGTAGAAATTCCCACAACCACGTTCATCTCCACCCACCCAATCAATCAATTAAAAACGCTCATATATGTACAGCACAGTGCATACAGTACACACAATGTGGGTCAACCTGACACGGTCAAACGCCACCAATTTTACAAGTACACGGGTAATGTACCGTAGCATTGACAAGGGATCTCCCGACAAACACAAGGATGGAGAACACACAAATACACAAMTAAAGGACGGGCGGGGGCTGGGGGAGTAAAGATTGACATGCACAGCTTACAGCTTACAGCTAGTACATCCAGTACACACACCCTAATAAGTACTACCCAGGCAAAGTACCTGACTTGATAAAAACTCCACTGCCTCGGCTCTTAACCTAATAGCTTGGCAGGGGGCAAATAAGATAGGGGGGAGGTAAGAGCTCCCAACCCAACACACTCCTCCCCATTCAGAATCAAGTCGATTTTCCATCCCCACCTGACTACCCATATAATAYTATAAAGGCACCATTCCTCCAATCACAGAACTTTCCAATCCCGCAAGAATATATTCTATATAACATTCAAAAAATGAACGATTGAAACAATTCTGTGTATATATGCACATGCGACAAAAATAAAACCAAAAAAAGAAAAATCCTCATTACGAAACCCTAGAAATTGGACAATAAAACATACTATAACATATACACACGCTTGGGTTGTAAAATAACCTCGAATTAGAAAAGTCAACGGGGTTGGGATGGGGTGGGAGGAACTAGGTGTATATATAGATATAACGCAGCAGTTCGTTATCTAGTGGATAGAAGCGCAACGGAAACGCACAAAGGAAGGGGAGGTGCCAATATTAAGAAGCAGAGAGGGGGGGGGGGAGGGACAGAACCAATAATCGGGAAATTGCTCATGAGACCAGGTCGTAGCTGCCAATGCAAGAGAAAGACATGCTGGTGTAAATGCAAGCAGAAAAAAAAAAGGCCAAAAGGAAAAAAAAAWGTCCAGTCCCCCGCCCGCCCGCCAAACTCCATCTTCTCATCTTCGTCAAAGGTTCCCATGCAACAACACTACCGCCGCTGCCAGGTATATGCCCCGCACCCACTCTATCTCCATCCCCACACCCCCAGGGAGCCCCTTCGTCTCTCATGTAAAAGCAAAAGGCAGGGCCAGAGGTGTTCCTGCCCCAGCCACCACCTTTACCTTTCACCCCTCATCAGCCACCACCATCCACAGAATCACACGTCGCCAACACCCAAAAGCCAATAATGAAACGTCTCAGCAACCAGCACGCATGACCAATTGTCCACGTAAAGAAATCAAAAGCAGAAAACCTGATCTCAAAACGCTGACACGCTACCATGAACCAGACACCCTGGACAACTGGTATGAATACTGGATGCCCGGTTACTCGATGGGATTACGCGGAAGGAACAAGGACTGGGCTGGAGCGCCCCCTAGCGTCGTTTGGCGAGTTACTCGCTTCCTTCTGTGTGGCTCCGCAATTCGAACTGGGATAAAGGGTGTACCCTGAGCCGGGAGAAGACGGCAATGGTGGGGGGTTAGAGGGAACCGCAAGGGTCGTGCGCTTAAAACAAATTGACGCGTGCGAGGAGGGTATTGTCACGGGGGGAGGGGAGCTCAGGGTTGATGCGGAAGGTGGAGGGGGTTCTGATAGTGAAGATTTGGCGGGAGGGGTGGTCCCTTCCGCTTCCTCTTTATCACCATCAGCGGGATCAATATCGTCATCATCACAGTCCAACTCAATCTCTATGTCATTGACGACAATAATATTCCTCTTCTTGGCGATCGTCTTTGGAGTGGTGGGGATGGGCACTGGAGCACAAGAAGTATGGCAAGTGGGTCGGGTGTTCCCGTTGGAAAACATGGCTGCTGGTGGGCAGCTGGGGGCGACCCAGGCTTCTGATGGCTGTTCGTCCGAGTACGTCGGATGGCAGGAGGTTTTAAAATCATCACTGCCACGGGCGTGCTTGCTGGGCGGGAGCTGGAAAAAAGGGGGTTCTGGGGAACAGGAAGACGCGCGGGAGAGCGGGCTGCTGTCCAAAGAGGCGTTGGTCAGAGTCGGCGTAGGTGGGTCGTGTGACACATCACTGTCGGAAGGAGCAAGGTCAGGAGAGGAAGGAGCCGGGGAGGTGACAGGCGACGGTGGGGGGGATGGGGGAGACTCGAGCAAGGGAAGAAAAGCAAAGCGGCCTTTCTGGCGGTGTAATGGTGGTCGGCCGGGGGGCAAGTGAGAGAGATGGGAAGGGTGCCATGTGGGAGCGGACGGAGTAGATATTGACGGAGCCGGAGTCTTGATGGTGCGCCAGGAGGAGGGGGAGACAGTGAGAGAGGACGCAGCCGTCGAGGAGGGTGGGGGTGCGTTGTCGGACTCTGGGAGGAGAGGCAGGAGACCTATAGGGACATTGGACAGATAATGTGAAGCGGGTCTGCCTGAGATGAGATCCGCGGGCTGCTGTGCGCGCGGCAAGGAGCGCTGGATCTCCTTGAGCTCGAGGATATCCCTGGTGCATGTCAGCAACGGTGTGCGCAAAGGCCGCAAGGGCTATGGACATACTGGTATGAAAGGTTGCGGGCAGGCTCGGCGGGGGTGCGGTCCCACTCGTCTGCGAGAAAGACCTGTTCGGAGCCGTCTGCGCCAAAGACGACGGACTTCTTGCAGAGGTGGAGGTCGGCGGTGGGGCTGGGCGCACGAGAGGTCTGCTTGAGACAGCCCTTCATGGTGGATGGGGGGGGGCAGCGGCGAGAGGAAGAACACAAAGGGCAAATATTAAACTGGCTGGGAAAATCAACACACCCCCACAAACACAAACCCCCTTCCGCTCTCCCCCCGAGCCCGTCCGCGCCTCCGTCTCCGTCCGACACCCCCCCAGCCCGGATGTCGGGCACTGTCTGGCCCCCGCCCTGTGCGCCCTGTGCGCCCGAGCCCGCCAGACGCTGCAGCGCAACCCCCGCGAGCTCTGGGTCGGCTACCGCAATGTTCAAACACGTGATATCTGGGGTGCAAATCCATTTGCAAATGGGCTGCCCATCCCTCACACGACCTCCAGCATCCACCGCCCGGCCTCCCTGCTCCGTCGGATCCGTCAGTTTCAGGACCCCCATTATGTGCAGACCGCATAATTATACAAGCAGTCTCTTGCGAATACCGTACCCTGCCACCAGAAGCAGCACCGAAGCGCTCACTGCTCCCACGCCATTCAATCCTGCCGACGCCTCAGCGCCCCCTTCCCCCAGCGCAATTTTGGCCATTCGACAACAAGGTAGCGGCTGCAGCGAGCTACGCCCCACGTCGGAACCCCCACTGCCTCTTCTCTTCGGTCGCGGAAAGACTTTGGTTTGCGGCGTTGGTGTTTGGATAGACACGAAGTGTCAGTCCCGAGGCCACGAAGCACGTGTGAATTGATGGGTCCCGTTTCTATTCCGTCTCGCCATCAGAACCCAGACCAGACCCTGTACAGACCGTCTCTATCAGCAAGCCCGTGTTGATCTTTTCTTTTAGAAATGGGCCAGCGTCCGTACCACAACAGCCTTGGAGCCTGCCTTGCCGTTCACCCCCTGAATTTTTGCCCTTACTAATGACATTTTCTCAGGTCAAGGAGTTCTCGAGTGGGGTGGGGGTCCCCATCAACATCAATGCACATATACATAACAACCTCCGGATACAGCCTCCTTTCCCAACTGCACATACCACCACCTCCCACCCACGCAAATCAAACACGACTTCCATTTCTGCCGAAATGAGATTGCTAATTTTTTCATTTTAACTACATCAACCCCCCGCATTAATAACCGCTCCTCAAAAGGTCACGATGTCAAACCTAACCGCAAATCAGCAGACCCTGCTATACCCCCCCCCCCCTTCTTTCATATCTTTCTCATCGTTTCATATCCTGAACCATCACCACCCACCCACGGAGGACTTATTCTCGGAACAACCTCATCAGCCTGTGGCAGTTGTTGATCGCAAGCCTTTCCTTCCTCATGACGCTGATTTCGATATTTCTTTCTCACGTCTACGGTCAGCTCAGCTCTTCTTYCATTATGCTTTATGACTACATAGGGAGTTCTTACCCCATGGCGATCTACATATGCAGGCTTCATGATCGCTTCCGCCTCTCTCTTCGCTACAGGAACAGGGTGAGGATCTCATCGTGGAGCCCGATGGGCACTAGGAGACCCTCGAGCGCGAGGCTCGATGAGTTCGACAAAAAGTGCTCACATGACTTATGGGATTAAAATACACAAATCCCATCGAACATCATATCATCATCTAAAAACAAAACACAATCATCGTGTGATCGGACCGAGTCTCCAAATCGCTTAAACTAAACCAAAACGCACGCCCTGAGATTCCTCATATCTCTTACTTACCTCCAGAGGCGAGGCGAGGCGAGGCCAAAGTAGGGGGCGCCCACACAGCCCAGAACAACAACAAAAAAACTTCCCACCCACGAGACCGGGAACATGGAGCCTCAACCTGCCCACCCTGACACAGGCAGGCAAGCGCAAGGTTTTGTATATGTGTGTAGGAGCAACGACACCAGGTTATTTAACTTTTTCAAGATGGACTTGTCCCACACTGATTATGGATTCCACAGATACCGATGACGACCGATTACACCGATTTACGCCGTACACGTTTCTTTTCCCCCTGTCCTCCTCTTCCCCTTGCTTGGCTGCGGAGAGAATCCCGAATCTCTCGAACACGCACCCTCATCCCAAATGATCTAGTCACGGTCTTAATCGCTTTAGCCCTCGCTGATCCATGGATATATGCCGTGTGTAAAAATAAAAAATGAAATCTTTTTCATATCATACAAGTCCCGCGCACACCTAAGCCTCGAGGTAACCGCACGGCCTTGTTGTTCATATTTTTAGGGAAGGGGGGGGGGGGAGGGCGTCTTGTATATTTAGCCCTGGATGCTAAGACTAGTATGTTATGAACTCGCTACAGCTCGGAGGGGGGGGGCACCAATCAAAACGTTGTTATGGATCCCACACTCACACCCCCGCTGCCATTTTTATCACTCTCTCCGAGTCGGGAAGTCACAATGGGTTCAACCCCCAACTAAATCTCAATCTACGGTCCGAAAGAGATGAGCAAGAATACATTGAAATGAAAAATGATGGGTTTGAGTGCTGTGTTGCTTGTTGCCTTGTTGCTGGGAGGGATCTTTTAACTCAAAAAAGGACCACACGGGCGCTCTCCCATGCCAAAATGTTGGATGGCTGGCTTGCTGGCTGTTGGTATGTAGTTTGTTTTCTCGGACAACCCGTTATCCACTATTGGTGTTCTTCCGTTCTCATGGGCCCTTTCGGTGTTTCAAAATGATGGATTGGATCTCTCCCTCCTCACACCCACTCACACACTCCCGTCTCGTCTTACGAGTATCTGCTCCGTATCGGCGCGGGGTCCCACAGCTGCCGCACCCCATTTGAGCGTTGTTGCAAAGTCATCCCTTGACTGGCTGTTATGATTTCGGAGACTATAAAACTGGTTACATGTATCCTCAGATGAGAGCGGTTGGTTCTAGTTGGGGGGCACTGATTCAACAGATTCAAATATGTTACTGTTAATACGTTTTTCTCTAACGTGGGTAATGCCTCGACGATTTCCCCAATCCGACATACATACATGGCTGTCGTATCAACTCAGGTTATGTAAGTAACTGTTGCATTGACTCTCTTCTTTTTCTTTTTTCTTTCTCCGCCACCGGGAACAAGAGCGATCATCGGTTGCACCTTTGCGAGTACCCAGTATGGATGTAACTTTGGTTACGATTACCCTTAATTTATTTTTTACCCTCTCCGCTTCTGTCGATCCCCTCGTCATATGTATCGAAACCCATATCTTTGGGGCTGTCTCGAGACCATTTTGCTAGGACAACCAAAATATTTCCCGCGTTCGATTAGTTTATCCTATCGACGCGGTCGAGAATCCCGTTGCTGAGAGTCTCACTCAGGCTCTCTCCCCAAGTCCTCAATTGCTACGGTTGGTAGCATTCAACTCACTTTGATAACATATCCCTTTTGGGTTCCCCCTCCCCCCCTCTCCCATCTTTATCACGCATAGCCTAACCAAAACAAGTACCTCCCCCGCAAGCCAGCCAGACCCCATCCCCGGACCCCCCGGAGAAACTCAGCATCAAAGTCATCAAGCATCAAACAACCATCAAGGCAGCCAGTTGACAGTGGTCTCTTTCTTTAAGCAAAACTTTCCCACCCAACTTGCAATTCCCAAGACTCCGGTAACTTGAGCCCAGGAGAAGAACCCAACCAAGAACAACAACCCAAAAAAAAAAAAGAGATAGGGAGACAGAGTAGTTAAGTTATGAATGCCCCGCTTTACTTCCTTATTGATGTCGTGGCACGGGAATGGTTGCTTAGGACTCGAGGGGAGAGAGGAGGACATCGGAAGAAGAAGAGAGGCGAGGGGTGGATAAGTGGGAAGGGGATATCCAAGTGGAAATGGTAACCGAAGACCGGAAATTGTTATATGTTTTGTTGTTTTTTTTTGGGTAAGATTCTTGCGCTGGTTGTCGTTTCGATACGTCGGAACTCGTGTTCCGTGCTTTGTCGCTTCTGGGTGTTGGATGGGTGTGGGAATTAGGTGACGTACCCCCTTCTCTCCCCCGGTCTTCACGCGGAACTGTTGAGTTTTTGACATCTCGTTGTTGGGAGAGGAGAAGGGGCGGACCAAATCAATCGATTAATCAACGGAAAGGGGTGAGGAGACAGGCGCGCGGGAGAGACGCGCGGGGAGGGAAAGGAGAGACAAGCYTGGTGGAGATGTTTGTCATTCGTCACGCTCGATAGTTTGGGTTCTTTTCGTTGATCGGTTTTTTTTTTAACGCTTGCGGAATGAACGGGYGTGGTGTGTGTTGGGGATTAGACGGGGTTTTGGCCAAGTGTTTCTTGGCTTTGATGAATCGGGACCGCGGCTGGGCGTAAGCTGCGTGTTCTAGGTCGTGGTTGGGAGTGACTGTCTGGCGTCCGTTTCCGCTTCCCTTTTGTTTTTTTTTTTGGGTTGGGCGTTTCAAAGAAGCGGCGAATTGGAGTCTAGTGCGACCCGAAAGCATGACCTCGAGTGATCAGGGTCTGGCGTCCAGGCCCTGTCCTCAATTAACTGACATCATATCAACAATATTTCAGGTGTACATCAACGCCATATRCTGGACATTCGGAAGGGCGGGAACGAAGAGATAATTATCCCCTCAGCCTAATAGCCCGAATGCTCAACTGCGGGATTCAATAACAACCGATGTCAGTCACACAACCTCTGACTTGAGGTGAGAGGGGGAGAGAAGAGAGAGATCTGACAGTCGCCCTTATCCCGATTGTCGTTCAAACACCGGGCAACCCGCTTCTATCGCACGAATATGGGATATCTAACTCCTGCACGACATCCTCGAGCCATACTCGGTATGATCGTCGACCATCTTGTGACCCCCCCCCCACTCTCCTTCTACTTCACCCCGTGTRTGCAGTGTGTTGGCATAATCGGATTGATCTCTGTCATGAATTGCACATGCCCCATCTCCTCATTGAACTGTAAACTGTTATCGATATGAAAGGAGTTCCTGACACTATTTCCCCGGCGTGCGAGAGTGTCGTTGTAATTTACCGCCACGAAACCTCATGTATTTTGGTGGCACTGCCCGCAGTTCACGAGTTTGCGATGATAAGCACCCAACTGCCAATAAGTGGCGATGACTCCTGAAAAGAAGGTTGACACCTTTGCTACTAGTTGCAAAAGACCAAAAACGGGCTGAAGAGGACACCRCACTAGAAGATTAGAATCCAACAGGGTCTGTACGTGATCCCCGTTTCTGAGATGGCTACTAAGCTGCCATCAGTGGTGGTCAGCTGTGGATCAGGGATTGGCCAACGCTTCCTGAGACTTTCTGTCTTGAGATACATACCCTCGCTTCACTCGGTGTGCATTGAGATGGGATCTAAACTAGGATGGGTACGGGTTGGCTTAGATCACCGTACTCTCTGCACCCCATAGGCGGCTATACGCCGACCGACAAACCGTGTGAGCGAGAGCGTCGAGAAAGAGGCATGTAACTTGTCACGAGCTCTGACCTCCCCTGTCAGGCAGCACCGGTTTTTTGATTCCAAGCCATACCTGTTGTGTCAGATGTCCAGATGTTTTCTGGGCGATCCACCCTCCACCCGTTGTCAGTCACGATGGGGTGGCTGGCTACTGGGGCAGGAGGAGGAATACACTTGCCATCGTGACAATGTTGGCCGATCACGTCCGTGAGACACGGGGAGGCATCCATGAGGGGACCCAGAGTGTCTGCGTGGGTGTCTAGGGAAAGCGGCGTTGTTGATACTACGTATCATGATCATGAATTTCCACGAGCCCRCTTGTGATTTGTGGGATGARCAATTCCCTCAGAGCCGTGGCGCACACGCTGTTTCCGGCTTYGTTTAGGCACTGGTGCTCGCAGAGCACCCGTGKTATGGGTTCATCGAGTACCATGGGCTTGGTTGTCTCGGAAGCGTTCRACCCACGCAGCGGCGTCGCACGCARCGTTCTGACTCAACACTTTACCAGAGGACTGTATCGTGGACTTCTGGAAAAATCACGATGTTTTTTGGCCGGGGTTCTTTGAATTGGAATAGACCATAATTTCTCACCATTGGATGTATTTGTGTGACTTGTGAATGGATTTCTGGGAGTACTGTTCTATCTCGACCGGTATCGTAGTAATTACCATATTCAAATGTTTCAAGACTATCATATGCCGACGAGGAGGTACACGTTTCYGCCTTCAGAATGGGCCCCTGTCTCAGCYTCATGATTTTGTYGTCATTGTTTAACGRGATACGCCTCTTGACACTTGGATACACCGCTCTATAACAGAGACATTTRAAAACCTACTTCGGTCCAGATGTTGCCGCCCCTCGAAGGCCAGTAATTCTGAAGTTCTGACCAAACCGATGACGACTTGACCTGGAGTACGTCAAGGAGGCGAGGTGTGATGCAATGGGTCATTGAGTTGTCAAAGAACGCCAGGCGCTTTCGTAAACACCCGCCGGCCCCTTTGGTCATGAGGAGCTTCTTGGCCGGTGGGCGAAACACCAGACCCCAGTTCAGGCTAGCCCGACGGACATACACACAATGTCCGCAGGTCTTCTCTCTCGAAATAAGCTCCATGGGACTTCGGGATTCATGAGCGCGATGACCGTATGTGGTCTAGCTCACCCGCCGGTTTGTGCACATCCCGACCCGAAGAATTTCAACATCGAGCGGCAACATCGAAACCTGTTCGGTGGCATTTTGGTCTAGGGATGCTGGCGCACCGATGGGGTAAGCACCGATTCAGGTAAGTTTTGCTGACGAGCATGACGGGTGCGGTTAGTGACAATGAATAAACCCTGCAGGAATTAGTATCAGGTGGCTGAGGGTTGCGTCAGTCGTCCGCTGGGCCTTGGGATTTTTCAATTGAATATTATATACTTGTCCACAAGAGAGAGAGCCAGTATGTCATCCTCACGCACTTAACCTGTAGGTTCGTCTGTAGCCCTGACCTTGCACTGTGGCCAATTCCCCGCCTCAGGGAACAGTGTGTGATGATTCCTCCAAATAGGTTCGGAATGAATTATACCGCGGCAAAGTAGAAAACGAACCTGAAGTAGCTAGCCAAAGCTCTGGATTTCGCGCAGGTATTGTCTGTGCAGGACAACAAATGGCGTGAACAACGAGTTCACGTTCGCTACGAAGGGTTAGATTCCTTCCTGAAAATTAGCTATTATTGCTATCAGTTACGGATGAAATAGTGTACCACCATTTCCTTTGCTCCCCATGACTTCCCACACTAGGGCCCCAATGGGACTCCGAATGGCGAGGCTTGTGTCTTACGATACCTGGATGCTCTGGTTAAAACACCGAAATTCCCATTGCAGCTCCAGGGCGATATCGTTTCAACCTATCCACTCAATTAATTTCCCTTTGTTGCCTTTTTCGACTTAAATCCCACCGAAGTGGATATTCAAACATGCCAGATGGGGTTTCTTGGGACGCCCATAGCTGGCAAAGTTCTTCCTTTCAAAAAGTCTTTTCAGGGTATGGATAGGGAGCGCTATGAACGTGTCTGCGTACCACTGCGTTGGCAGCGAGGGCGACGGGAGAACATTTCCGTCCCAGCAACCTTCATGTCACGCATGTCGTTTGTGGGTTGAGGTCATCAGTCGTTAGTAATCATGGATTACCCAGACAGGTGAGCGTTCCTCGTGCCAATATCTTGTGACCGRTGATGTATGTACATGTATGTCAGACCTCCCTCGTGAATTCTTTTTTGTCTGTAAAGGGTAATTAGGTTGTGACAAAATGTTCGCTTACGTTGACCGAGGAACCTTAATCAACTTTTCATGATCTACATTCCCCCGTACCCGTCGCTTAGGCAAATTCTATTTATTCCTTGCGGTGCCCCACAAGAGAAGGGGGAAAGAGCAATATACAGCAATATCGGCTTTTTTACCAACATCTATTGGGCAAAACAAATATAGCAGTTGCTAGCAACGCACCACTAACCCCTATTGAAAGGCCCAAGGGACCTATTTTGAACCTTAACGCTCCGTTCTGTTGCATGGTACAGCCTAGGTGTTTCATAGCTGATGGACTCTGTCAAACGTGGGATTTTTACTCCTCTCCTTTAAGGATGCCCTAACCCGGCCAAGCAGCTGAGTGTTCAAGTGACCCTGCGGGTGTCGCATCACTTTCATTGCCATGAACAAAACAAGAAATGTTATACATTCCTGTGGTGACAACCACAGCCCCTTTGGCAAGGCCTTGTACAAAGCCGGAAATTTCAAATTTGAATTCAAACCCAAATTCAACTTCATCATTGCGTTGCGATGCCGGGTTGCGAAAAAATTAAAAAAAGTCGCAGGCCAATGCATCAGCGCTGGGGGCGATTTTGTTGGCGCCGGGAACAAAGGAGGATTTGGTGGTGGAAACCATGACCCACATAACATGAGTCGGCCGTAATGAGTCCTGTGCATGGTCTTTGTGCTTCAAGTTAGACGGGGTAAGTCTTAGATCCTCCCGAGTGTGTGTGCGACGGGCGTGCGTCCGTGTCTCATGCCTGTGCACATCATTTCAATGCCATGCTCTATCCAGTGATCAACCGCCCGTCCATCATCAACCCGAAGATGTTTTAGAATAAGATTTTTCGAGAGTCTCTGTTACCCTGCATCTTTGTATTCCATGTGATCTCATAGATGGACGAAAGGGATAAGACTGCCTCATGGTGCCCTGGTGGATGTCTTCCCCCACTGCTATACCCGTTTTATGTCCAAAGGGCAACAATACTAAGAGTTTGAAGATGGGGTGTGACACATCTCTTGGGTAGATGGGTGTACGAGTCCGCTTGTTGGCTGCAGGAGCAGTGGGAAAACATTCCGATTCGTAAATGTCTGATGCCAATGTGTTCCTTGTTCGTATCGGTTTTCCTCCCACCAGTTACCAGTAAGACATGTCAGTCGCCCGGAGAAAGTTCAGCCTGTACATATCAGGATCAAGGGAGCGCGGACGGTGTGACAAGCCGTTATTCCTGCAGCTCAGTGATTTACTGACTGGTCCCGAACATGTCAGCTCACCCATGTGTCCAGCGGTTGTCGGGTGCGGGGCAGGGTATGGCGCAATGGGGAAAGACCAAGGTTTTTCAGTATCCGTGTGGGTATTCGAGGTGTGCGCTGTTCGTTAGGTTCACTTGGGCCTTTCCCCCTTCAGGCTATATCTGGCTTGCAGGGCTGCGGCTTGGCACAGCTTCCCCGGGTTTGATACGAGGAAACGCGATATCGAGCAGAGTGGTGTTACTTTCTCCTTAACAGGCTTAGTGTGGAAATGGGCTTCTTGGCCACTGACGAAGCTCGAGGATGTGCTTCGGTTGTTATTCTGTTTTTCCACGAACATCGCCCAGTGTAGGGCTTCCCATCCCGGTGGATGGGACACTGAGCACGGTAGCAAAGCCGGATCAAAATATCCATGGGATTCCCTGCACTGTGGGAAGTGATAAGAATTACCATTGCGATGGGGTGGTCTTTTTTCAGGGTGCGCTGAATACTCGGTGTCAGCTGGCGGCCCAACAGATGGTGTGTATCTCACTGGTATGGGTGATATGCGATGTAACCTCATCACGGACTTGGYCAATTTTTGTACATTAGAATTAGAATGGATGGATTTCTCTCGACAGAATAATCAATCAAGTAATAAGCTTTAATTTGTATTCTAATATTACGTCTAAGAGGATGCGACTTTCGGGAATGGTAGGCTTTTTCACCACAAAGTCAACAACGCGAGAACTCCGAGGGAGACCATCAATACTTCAGCTTGAACGTAGAAGCTGATGTAGCCACTCGGAGGGACCTACAATAGTTGCAGCGAGGTATAGTTGTAGGCCAATAGGATTAGCGACGAAACTAACAAGTCATCGGCTACGAGGCTTGATTTNCCCCGGGTTTGATACGAGGAAACGCGATATCGAGCAGAGTGGTGTTACTTTCTCCTTAACAGGCTTAGTGTGGAAATGGGCTTCTTGGCCACTGACGAAGCTCGAGGATGTGCTTCGGTTGTTATTCTGTTTTTCCACGAACATCGCCCAGTGTAGGGCTTCCCATCCCGGTGGATGGGACACTGAGCACGGTAGCAAAGCCGGATCAAAATATCCATGGGATTCCCTGCACTGTGGGAAGTGATAAGAATTACCATTGCGATGGGGTGGTCTTTTTTCAGGGTGCGCTGAATACTCGGTGTCAGCTGGCGGCCCAACAGATGGTGTGTATCTCACTGGTATGGGTGATATGCGATGTAACCTCATCACGGACTTGGYCAATTTTTGTACATTAGAATTAGAATGGATGGATTTCTCTCGACAGAATAATCAATCAAGTAATAAGCTTTAATTTGTATTCTAATATTACGTCTAAGAGGATGCGACTTTCGGGAATGGTAGGCTTTTTCACCACAAAGTCAACAACGCGAGAACTCCGAGGGAGACCATCAATACTTCAGCTTGAACGTAGAAGCTGATGTAGCCACTCGGAGGGACCTACAATAGTTGCAGCGAGGTATAGTTGTAGGCCAATAGGATTAGCGACGAAACTAACAAGTCATCGGCTACGAGGCTTGATTTACACGAGGAAGACCCCGAYAAAAGTCCGCTCTTGATTTCGTCGTCCCGAGAGTCGAGTGCTCATAGGAAGACATAATGGGAACGCCTCGGACTGAGCACGCCGGAGTAGCAATGCGTGAGTTGCTCTCCATAAGTAAACCACAAGATCACCGCGCGTTTGAGAAGAATTCGGCGAAATGTCGTGGGCATACATGGGTCCTAGGTAATTTTTATTAACCGGCGCGCGGGTGGCGACAGAGGTGATTCTGGGGCTATGGGAAAATTRGCGCGTATRTGGGAGTGTCTCGAGTACGACAGGGCTCGAATCGATCGTGATTGATTTGGGAGGTGGATCCGGTCCTTGCTTCGAGACCAGATGAGACGGGGGGAGGGGACGGAGAAGCATCATATGCCTCTGTTGGGCACCGGGTCAGAAAGCGAGATCATCACAACTGAGATAGCAAAGATATAACTGATGGTGGGTGCACTGAGGCGGTCCGCTGTAGTGTCAGCAAGTGCTGGTATACTTACCAAGCCTACAGTCTATGTAAAGCATCAGATGACTTTTGGAACAGTGGATGGGAGGTCAACTGATATCTCAAGTTCCATCGTCTACGGGCGCTGAGCAACGGTGACATGGGGAAAGAGCTGAAAACAGAACGTCGATGAGTGAGGGAGGGCCTTGTTGTCTAACTCTAACTTGGGCCGGTGCTAGGCCTGGAGCGTTCCTTTGCTGGACTGGGGCTAAAGTGCAGGGGTGAAAGGGGAAAAATAGAGGYACAGGGGTAGGGGAATAGGTTAGTTGAATCCGCTTGAATAGGATATGTCAACGGCTCGAGGGACAAGAAACCGTTTCCGTTGATGTCTAGAATCCCCTTCTGCCTGAGCTAAGCGACCTAAAGGGAGGACGGGAATGGGCTAGAAACTAGTGGGAAATGCGGTCCCGATTGGTACGCCTCTGGGTGTCTATCAGATAGTGGCACGAAGGCGGTGGCAGCGGATGTAGTACGACAGGTGGCACCAGGCCACCTCCTGACCACCAGCCCCAGTCTATTCGGACAGTTGACAGAAAAGGCGAAGGTGACCAGAACGCTTGGTAAACTGGCCAGATTACTCGAAGGAGTCAGTTCATCCTCTTGACTGCGTCTCCTTTCTGTGACCATAGACAAGGGTTGGCATCTGGCAACCGTGAAAGAGCACAGCATGGATCAGATAGGATGCTGTTTGGGCGTTCCGGAGGGCGAGCGACGAAAATAAGCGTGACCCGAAAAAAAATAGCAGTCGTAAAATTTGGGTGTGACTCGAGTAGAGTCGCCATCTCGTGCAGCATGCCCGTCGCACAAATTGCAAGCGATATGAAATACATTGTTTGCAGCCACAGACATTGTCATCATCAAAGATGGAGACGACGAACAGATGATTACATAAGCAGGGTATTGGGCTTGTTTGGGTGCYTAACAACATCCACAACTTCCTGCGCCCATCGTCCACAACAGCGAGAACGGACCCTTTGTCCCCATGCCAATCAAGCACCTCGAAAGTAAGCGTCGTGTTGCAGTCYTGTATAGCGTGAACCCCTAAGCGGCTTCCGTCTCGCTTGCAGATTTCCTCCATGAGCGCAAACATGTGCAATCCCTACAGCTCAGCGTCCTCTCCGACTCGCGCCTTGGCATAGATGCAGCGTACTACCTCCAACAGCTTCTAGAAAGTTCCAACTCCAAGGAACCCCTCCTTGCCGCCACTGGTGGTCTGCCACTCGCCCTAGCGCAACGCATCGAAGCCGACCTGCGTGTTCTTGAAAAATTGCATATCAAGCCCGTATTTGTTTTCCCTGGGGTTCTTCCAATCAAAAAATGGAGGCCGAATCAGCACTATGAACATACAGAAGCGTGTAGGGACAGGCGAGACGCGTGGTCCAAGTACGAAGCAGGGCAAGAGGAGGGCGCTACCAAACTTTTTGATGGGCGTCACGGGCTTGTTCAGTGGGACATGTGGCGAATGGTGTTGAGGATCTTCAGAAATAGGAATGTGGAGTTTATTATTGCTCCCTATGTTGCGTGGGCCCAGGTTTGTTTCCTAATTCATATACAACGCCGGATAGCAATTGAATTTGGCCCCCCCTCGCGCCTTTTACAGTTGATTTATCTCCAACGCCACTCCAAGTCATACATTCACTCGATTTACGGTCCTACCGAGACTTTGTTGTATCCCGGCGTGGACAAGCTCATCTTCTCGTTGGACCTGAGCGCCACCACTCCCACCTTCCAGTTTGTCTCCAAACGCGCAGTAATTCATGAGTTCGGCGTCGGCGACGATCAATTTCTCGATATTGGCATCCTCGTCGGTTTTGACCAATCCCCGCCCTTCCCCCCTTCCATCCACGAACAAGCTTTGAAAGCCACGGTTGACATGGTGAAGTATTACAAGTCTGGCCATGCAGCCGTCTCCGCGTTCGCTGAGCATCCATCAGTCAAGGCGATTCAATACACCGACCATTTCGCCCGCACTCGTGCCATGATCAAAAATTCCCTTGTGTTGACGTCTGAGGGAGTCGTTCAACCCTTACCGATGGCTGCTGGGAGTCCACCAGGGGGGTCAGGTGGCGCCGGCGGACACCATGGACCACATCATGCTACCGCTGCTGACATTCCCAGCGACCTCCACGATATTTTCACGCATAGACTCCCTGACGAAGTCTATTTCTACATGTCACGAGGTCTCCTGGGTCCTCAAGCGCTTATTTGGCTTACTTCTGGCCAAATTGTCGAGAGTCCACCTCTGGATAACGGAGAGACGAATGAGTATAAGCGGTTCGTCAAAGAGGTTATTACCGATGGACAGACTGGACCCCGAGCGACTTCGTTGGCGTTGATCAGCAGCGTTTTGCACCCGTTTTGGGGTAAAAGGCAGGTGTCTGGGTATTTCTGGTTTGAGCAGCCTGCGCCGCACAGTCAAAAGGGAATTTCGCACAATGCACCTCAGACGACGCAGTTGGCGGAGCGGATTGTGGGATGGAATGTTCCGTATCCCATTGTAGAGGATGAATTGAGGAGGCAGAATGTAAGATTTTCTTATTGTTCCTTTGACTTGCTGGTGACTGATGATCTGTTAGTCTGCGACAATCGATTTTGCGCTTTGCCTTGGGGCGACTTCGTCGGAAAAGATCGCGCAGCGTACCAAGGTGAAGACACCTACACCACTGGACAAGAAGGATGAGGTTGTAGCCAATGTCATTTGGCGATTCCTCGAGTTGCGAGGGTGAGTGGTGAACCTAGCATGGGTGGGCGATCCTGACATATTTGTTCGACTTGCAGGTTCCTGCTGAATACCCATATGCATTCGCATTTGGCGCGGGCGATGTATGTGGCATTGAGGCAGGCGCGAGTAAATGATAAATTCCAGGACCCACTGTACTTGTTCCTTGAGCTGGTGCGTGCGGGAGTCATGCATGGGCATTTGTGGAGTGCGCGTGCGTTTAGCGGAGGACCGAGTTTCGGAACTGGTACGTGTGTTTTTGAGAAAATTCTCACGGCGCTAGGCTGGATTGCTAGGGAGGCTGATTTGGATATTTCTTCTTGTGTTTCGTGTTGTGCGATGGCTGTGTGGGATTTCCTTGTGGTCCAGATGATGAAAAGGCGTCTATGCTCCTTGTGATGCGGGTGCTTAGCATCGTCCCGTTGAATTTCTTGGTGGGAGAGTTTTTGTTGCATGTGTCGTATGATTGTGCTGATTGTGATATCCGGGGAATAATTTTTGGTAGCCGCACCCGTGGTCAGCGCCGTTATCGCGGGAATTGTTGGTATTCAACTCATTTGTGCGGTCGCTCACTCGGGCGCTGCGCACGCTCTTGGAAGTGACGACGCTGAATATGTTGTTGCGGAACGACGCGCGACGACCCAGGGATGATCTACTCGACATCTCACTTTCGTTACCGTTCCAGACCGAGGTCAATACTGGATTTGGGGTGTTGGCCAAGGTGTATCTCGATGCATTGACACAYATCAACAACCGGGAACGGGTGAGGGATCCCAATGCGGAGGGGGTCAAAGAGGCCAAGGCGCTTGCGTTGGAGATCTGTGAGGAGACGTTCCCTGGGGTGAAGAGCCCCAAGTTGGAGGTTGAGCGAGGGTTCCGATTCTGGGATATTGTGGGCTTTTGTTTTATTTTATTTTCTGAGAGTGTTGATGATGATATGTTTTACAGGCTCTTACGGCGATGCGGCAGCTGCATTCGGAGGGGCAGGTGCTGCGCGAGCTGATTGACCAGTTTGAGGCAGCGGAAGCATGGCTCGCACCGATGCGGCCGTGAGTGTCAGTGAGGTCATGTTGCTGGTGCACTTCGTTGTTGTTGTTTTTTTTCTCGTACTTACACAATCGCTATCGCGGAAGCATCTCGGAGGGTGAGGCAGGGTGCAAATATGGACTGCGTGGGAGAAAACGTGGAGGACCGGGACGCAGATGGGAAGCAGAGTGTTTTTTTTTACTCTACTGTACATCTGTGGCTAGTGCACTGGCAATGAATGACTGCGTTGCTCGCTTGGCAGACATGCGTCCGGATGGGGCAGCATTGCGCCGGGGAAGAGGTGGCTGGGGCGGAGCGCATACATCCACGCAGAGACAGTTTCCACTTTTGCCAGCCCAAAGGAAAGCCGCGCGCGACGGGGGTGTGGTGAGAATGTGACAGGCTCACGCAGGGCTAATGGGTCACAGTCACGTCACGCAGAGAGGCGGGCAGGTTGATCTCGATCTGTGTGGGAAGAATCGGGCATGGATCTCGCCTGGGGAAGGCTTCGGTGATCTGGCGATGATCGATCTGCGGATGCGTTCCCGATGAGGAGTGTGACACTGTGACAGCACGCTCGATATAATGGCGTTGCGCGAAAAGACGGAGTGCCCTCCACAGTTCGACCATGTTCCACGACGCCCACCTCCTTGCCCTCGACGCCCACCACGCCCCCCACCACGACTTCCTCGACGCCGCAAAGTGCGACGACAACAACCTCTATCTCCAGCACACCGTCCAGATCATCCAGCTCGTCGAGGGGCCGCCCCCGCCACCCAGAAATCTTGCTTCCGTCATCAATGACTCTGCCACCTCGTCCTCCTACGCCTCCTCTTCTGCCTACTCCGAGTCCTATGACGACGATCATGAAGAGGACGAGGAGGATGAGCAAGAGGAGGAAGAGGACGTTTGCGAGTCCTACTGCTCCTCCGATCAGGACGAAGACCAGCAACTCCAAGCCCCAGCCACAGATACTTACTCTCTCCGCATGAAGCGCATTCTTGCATGGCGAGAAAACTTTTCTGCCCATCTTAGTGCGACGCTTTCGGGTAAGTTGACAACCTATCCAACATCGCCGTTGTACTCATTGGGGACTTTTAGAACCWGCTCTTCCTTTATCGCTRAAGCGAAAGCTGAATCTCGACGACGATGAGGATGACAATGTACGTTCTTTTCATRTTCATATATGCGGCAACTTTTGTATTGATTCGTTGGACCCCTCCACCCCAGGCTTCACACTCCTCGAAACGCTCACGATCCCTCGCCCCGTCCAGCGTGTCTGGCTCTTCTTCATCCCTGGGACTGCACCCGTGTCCGGCATGTGATGCCTCCTTTGACACGGAGCAGAGTCTGAGGCAGCATGGCATGGATGCGACAGCCAACGAGGCTTGTTCCGTTGCGGTCGAATACGCATTTGAATGATGGGGCACTCCCCGTCCCGTCCATTGATGGACTCCACCCGCAAACGTAACCTGGTTGACACGATGACGGGGTTTTTGTTGCTTGCCAACTTAGCCCTGTCTCTCTCCCTCAAACACCATGACGTTCCTCCCCTCACTCCCCACCCACGCATATACCCTGGTTGGGGGCACCCGCGGATCGCCCAAAACGCAACGCCGCTATCCCTACCTTGGTGTTGACTGATTGCACACACAAGACCCCGAGTGACATCAACCCTTTTCATTTTCTGCGGACGGGGACTGGTGCTATTTCTCGCGGTGGTGACAGCCCTGGCGCCTCATGGCTCCGTCAATTCGAGAGGACCGGCTCCTCAATCCCGTGCTTTGCGTTACGATGGTTCCTTTCCCCCCCCCCTCCCTGTTCATAACTTATCATCATCATTTCTCGTCTCTGTCCGCATCCAATTCACGACCTTGCATCATCAGCAACAACGACGACACTGGCTTTTGGGCTTTTTTCTCATGCAACCATCCAACGCACAACACATTCCACATCTGTATTTTTCTCACACACATGCACACACTACAACGTCTCTCTCACACTCACGCACACCAATTTTTCTCTTGTCTCCCTACCCTAGCATATTCCTTTTTTTCATTTCACCACTCTCATATCGCCCTCGGCCGTCGTCGTCGTGCTTCTCTAGGAATGCTTGTTCTCAACAACAACCGATCCTTTCGACCCCGGCTCCGCATTACACTACCCTTTACGACCGGGGCTGAAACGACCGATGTTGTTCGACCCATTCATAGTTTGACATCATTCTTGTCTTGATCTTTGTTCTCACTTTTCTCATGTCTCGATTCTCTCACATCTCACCATCACTGCTCATGTTTCACATCATCGAGAAGACTTACTGCTACCCATTATTAATTACGGCTTTTTTGCACTGCACTTAGTATCCGTATCTCACCACCTAGTCTATTGACCTAATGATTACTATCTTGATTACCCCTACTTGCGCTGCGATCGTGTAACACGAGCACAATTGAGGCAGAGCCGGGTGCCCCTGACTTCCCACGACGTGTAAGAAATGCGGTGTTGGTTGGGAAACGGGTTGACACAGCCTGGGGCGAGTGGGCGTTTAAATACATTTGGGATCAGTCACTCACTACCCGGCAGTCAACTTCAAAACCAAGGTGGGTATGTTGTGGTACATAGTATAATAAGTTGTTGACTGGTTGAATACATCAGCAAACCCACAGCAAGAGTAAGTGGTAACGGCTCGATCTGATATCACCAAGTCGTGGAAAAAGGGGGTAAAAAAGCTATTGTATCTTGTTGTCTGTGTTTCTGTGTGCGCAGATGTGTGAAAAGTTTTTGTTGGGGCC
>JAECYV010000012.1:15015-51505 GCA_023014305.1 Lepiota subincarnata | reverse complement strand
TTTTCCTACACACACTTTAAAACACATGCACATGTAGTATACCATACATTATGTTTTCGTAACTGTTGCTTCTTCCCCTCTCTGCCCCTTTGATTCCCGAACCTCACCTCGCCCATTGAGCCACGCTCACACACACGCACCCACGAGATAAAGTTAAATAGTTCTTTCTCTCTCTATCTCTCTATCCAATTTCTTTCCCACCTCCGTTGAACTGGGTTTCCCCAAACAACCGGGATTGCCGAGCATTTCGAGAATAGACAAGAAAAAAAAAACAAGGGATATGTCGTTTTGTTCCTTGTCAGTGTGCGTCTTGTCCGCTGTCGGAAGCGCGGGCATTTGTAATCAGTTGGCTTGTCTCCCCTTCACTCCTCCTCCCCTCCCCTTTACCTTTTTTTTTTGTTGGATTATCCAATACATCACATTCTCTCAGATCCGAAACCGTGTATCCGAAATGAAGGGCAAACCGTATGTAACAAAGAAGCCAGAACCTCTTCGAACCCTTGATAGGCCCCTAACACTTATCAAGCCAACCGAAACCGAACTTGGAAAGGGGGGGGGGAAGGGGAGAGGCACTAGTCCCTATCCAATCCGCAATCAACCAAAACCCTAGAAGTTCCATCTCGAATGAGGGATAAATCATGAAACACGGGAAGCAAGACAAGAAAAAAATCAAAAATAAAAGGAGCAGAGAAGCGAGTCGTGGACGGGTGAGAGGAAACCGTTAACCACGGTGCCGAACTTGGATGTTGGGGCTCCAAATTTGAACGATGAAGGGTGGGATCATATAGCCGAATCATACCGAATTTCACCGATATGTGGGTTTTGGGTGTATATTAATTCGAAGGAGTCCTTTTTTTTCGTTCTTCCTTCTCTTTTTTCTTTTCGAATGTGCTCGTTCCTGAGGTGTGAGGGTGAAGGGACGACCAACCGCATGCATACACACATGCACAATACATACACCACAACACACTTACATATGTATGTACTAGGCCGAGTAACGATCTCAAGCCCACGCTAACGCTGAGAACCTTGTGCCGAGCTATCACACACATGGGATTGTTTGCTGCTGTGCTGGACCAGTGACTGACCTGGAAAGGTCATCAAAATGACTTGGGGTCCCCTCCATCATAAGAGGGCTGTTGAACATTGACAAAGGCACGCTGGGACCCAGTTACATTCGAAAAATGCAGATTGAGTTAACTCCAGCGACCCACCCCCCCCCCCTTGCAATGCAATGCAGACATTCCCAATGGATTGTAAACCCAGGCGGACTTGTGGCTTTAGTTCCTTGCCATTTGTGGTCCGAGCGTTACCCTTCTTGATTTTTTTTTTTTTCGTTTGCGTTTTAGAATGCAAAATTGAATCGGGTATTTGTCAACTGCGATGGAGCAATGTAAATATATTCATTTATTCCCTCTAAGCGAAACTGGGGTTCACTCCTCCCGGCCGCAGTTTACCGAAGTACTACTTGCATGTGTGTGGAACGGGTTAGAACGAACCCCCCCGCTGAGTTTCTCTATTCGTCATTATGCCGCAGAACCCCTGTAGATCTGCTTACACGCTTACACTTCGGGTGATTGGGAGCTGCGGCGTTTGCCCTAGACTGGTTAAAACTCTATCCATAGATGACGTTTTTGCTCATGTATTTGGAGCCGTCTATGGTGTTAATCGAATCTTGGAACGTCAATTTAGATGGAAAGGGGAGGGATATGAACACAATGCTATATCTTGTGAAGACTCAGCGGATGCTGTTACAAATTTTGTTACCGCAATGTCATTGTGACAGGCGTGTGCCTGGAGGAATTACGGAGAGAGAGAGAGAGAAGCTGGAGGACAGTGGGATTTGTGGATTCCAGACGTCAGTAGTGGGATGCCGAATGGATACCTGCTGTAAAAAAACTCGGGCGGCAGGCAGAGCGTGTGTATGTGAAACCAACTGGTAAAAGAACGCCGGCACTGCGGGAAAACTTACGCCGCAGCGGGTCACACTGGTCCAACACATAACGATTTCACAGCTCTAAGAGCTGTTGACCCGTTACAGAGCGATTTCGTCGCCTAGTGAATACGGTTTCCCACCTTGGCGCACTGCCTCTTGAATGCTGTCTCGGTTCAGCTGAGTTCCGGTAACG
This sequence comes from Lepiota subincarnata, assembly GCA_023014305.1. NCBI lineage: Eukaryota > Fungi > Basidiomycota > Agaricomycetes > Agaricales > Agaricaceae > Lepiota > Lepiota subincarnata. Next base: position 49,376 of record JAECYV010000012.1, on the reverse strand, counting down.
TTGGCAGAGCTGGGTTGGAGACTCCAAAGGGTGTTTAGCCAACGCGGCGCCGGCATCTAGGGCAAGTTGGAGATTAAAATAGCATTTTTTCCTAAGTGTGTCTGATTATGCCGGTTGCTGAGATAAGACTGTTGGTATTGTGTCGTGTGTTTAACTTCTATGCGGTGGGGTTGGGTGTTAGCGYGCCTCCGCGACTAGCGGCTCGCCGTTTGGGATGAACCCAGGCATCTAAACATGGAAAATATATGATAGCGTCGTATCACCCGTGCGGTGTATGTCTTTTAATAAAAACCGTATTAATATCTTTATATTAGATTAAATCGGAGCCGGGGTTCCTTTGGTGACGCTGGTAGTGGCCTTGAGCTGGAGTCATGTCGATGACAAACTAGGTTATATCGTGGATATTGTTTGTCATTGCTAATCTTGCCATCAACAAGTTGCTGTCGCCGCATTCTAATCAGTGCCCTCAGCATTATTTTTCAGGGTCATCACGGGTGCCGGTGGAATGAGCAAAGCCCATAACCACTGGTATATAATCTCCTTACTCTACACCGCTGACATCAGCAGGAGGCTGCGGGGGCATCTCAATGAACACTCGGAGTTGATGACATTTTCGTCGCACGACCCGTCAGATTCCTACGAGTCGGACTTTCCTCAATACTTCAGATCTAATTGCCAGAAGGGGGGGCCGGAAAGCGTGATGAAGGGCATGTCAGGGCGCTACCCCCGAAACGTCCATGTAATCCCCGACACAGTGGGTACGCTTGWTATTGACAATAAAGTACCCAGAATCACTGAAACGATGGTGCAGATGACCCGACCCCATGACTTCATAACGCGCACATTATCCCGCGAGGGTCATCACCAGAGATGCTCGCCATAGGGACTCCTTTCGACCCTTTGCCTACTCCTGGTAAGAGATGCTGTCTTGGGCTGCTATCCGAGTTGATAGCTACCCCTCCCTCTTTACTCCTCAACGGCTTCCCGATTTCCAATTGGTTTTTATTTTTATTATCAGAAGGAGCAAGCATATGAATGCCTTCTTTGTGGCCCTCATGCCCGTGAGGCTAGGGGTTCGATGGCGTGGTGTGCACACTTCGGGCTGTGTGGGGGATATGCGATAGATGACATGAACCACTGCGTACATCAGCGTATGACAGGTTCAGTGATCATCAGTATTTACCGGGAATTGGTCTGAGGACTTCRTGCGATTAAATGGATCACGCAGGGGTGGTGGGCAAGAATGAGATAGAGGGGGCAGCTAGRACTGCCTTCAGGCGTTAGTGGTGGCATCTTGTCGCAGATTATGAGTTTCAGTGATGTGYTCTTTTGCGTATCGTACATGAATTTTGTGGTGGCTGAGCATTTGGCGGCAATCTCAGCGTGACAAAGCCATGACAACACTTCCACCCCTTCTTTCCTGTGGATGTTTAGTGATTCGTGCTCAGTCCCTATCCATCTGAGGTGACAGAACTGCCCGCCCAATGTGTAGACGGCTATCCCCTCGGAGAAGAGAGTGCGTTGGATTCGGAGGGTCTAATAGTGGTCTAATGCACCATCGCAACATTAGGCAAATATGTTCGTCGTCAGTTGGTCTATCTATGGGATGATTGCGAAGTTTTTTCAGGGTCATAGGGTCACGGCGATAACGCACTGAATAGAAACCGAGAAGCGACGTTAGGAGTCGGGAGCGTTGACGCCAGGTGCCATGRTTCTCGCGATGCGCTTTAGCGCATGAGTCTTGATCACAGGTCCTCRTTGAAAGCACAAAGTTGCGTTTTGGTCTGTTCTCGAAGTCGAAGGCATGATCGGTCCGTACTGCGAGTACTGCCAATACACAAGTGTCCCCACCCCTAACACGGTCCTAGGCACTAACTCCTCGGCCGCGGCGCAACTAGATAAACCGTGGGTCAGGYTCAGTCAGCATCCTCAAGAACCCATCAGCTTGCCGTTCTTCAACTCCCAGCCTATCTGATAAGGATTGGGTTTCTGTCTATTCTTGAATTTGAAGATGTGGGCAGAGGGTCAGAATTCTCCGAGGTCACGTATTTCTCTGCGTTCAGGTATTCGGTTGATCGTACGACCCGGAGGTAGGCCTCCGTTAAAGCCAGATGGACCGGGAACTCATGATCTGATCGGTCTTCTATTTGGGACGTTGGACACACCGGACAGTATACAATTCTGCTGGTTATTATGGTGGGTGGAACTAATGGTTTATGTGCATGAGAGCAAATGTTTCGCCTTGCTTGCCGAAAAAATATTTTTAGCTTRATTTTTCCATCACGTCTCCCGGCCCTACTGCATAGCGTGTTTGTCGCATTTTATCACCCTGACGCGTTAACACCGTTTTTTTATGTCCGTTTCACCTCAGACTGGACCGGTGTGCCGAGCTATGGAAAAAGAAGGGAAGGACACCATGCCAAGCAAAAAGGGACAAATTCACCACTCCGAAGTTCTGGCAAAGTTATTACTTCGTTCTGGCTTGCCTTAAGCTTGAGGAGATCCGGAAAAGCCGCATAAGCAACAATTCCCATGTAAACAACGTCCATCGTACCGTATTCCGAAAGTAAAATGRCYCGGGTGCGACAAGATGCYTCGTGTTCYCAGTCARCCAATTTAGGGACAACGCTATGCTTTACATGTGGACGGAGTTTAGACACTGTGAGCAAAATGGGGGCAGGTWCTCGAATGAGAGTGAGACACAGCTCAGAGCGGGGCATGAACAAGCTGATTAATGGGCCCATGGGAATGGGCGATAATGCACCGTGGTTCGACCGACGTAGGGAACATTGGTAGCTCTTCAAAAAAATGACGTGTGGATGTATAAGCCTGTGAGTATGACAACCTGACATGTGCACATATCGACGTCCCGGGGGAATAAATAACTCAAGAAACCAATACATGACCGGGCTCGATCAATATGTAGTGCTGGTACCACCTAGGTGTTCCCGAGGTGTTCACGTCAGTAGCGGAACCAGCACCATGTCAAAACGGCCGCAATTTCTTCTAACTCCAAATTTCCGTGGACATATTATGATAGGAGTGATCATCACATTACCGAAGTTCGGAACAGCATACATATGCTCTAAAGTGCGCAATGGGAAAATACGTGGCCATGTGCAGTGGAAATATAGATCTTGACAGTCCGACTCGGCGAGCTTTCAATCTGAGGATCAATTTCGTTTTCCGTGACGTTGTGGACTTAAGCATTACAACGCCGCTTCGTGAACACTTCAACGCCAAGACAATGTAGGTACGGAATCTCTTATAGATGGCAGTCGTTGTTCAAAGGCGGACAAGGAAAACTAGGTTGGGAAACAGACTCACACCCACTAATCGTTGTTCGCGTCGGGTTAATCACAACCAGCCGCGTAAGTCATTAGCGGTGAGTCAAACACTGAGTATGGGCGCAGTACGTCAAGCAGGGTCGTGGGCGGTTTTATTGTTCTAACAAGTATAGTCAAAAAAGAAAAAGAAAAAGAAAAAGGAAAAAAACAAGGCGGRCAACGGGGAGCCGGTCTCACCGTAAGGTCAAATTTCAAATTGCAGAAACTAATGGGATGACCGATGCGAAGGCGGTCAATGACGGATACCATTCCCAGAATATCATGGTCACACATATCACAGGAATCGGCTCTTCCAGAAGCCCAGCCAAAGGAAATCGGGATCGTAATCATCGAGATCAATATCACCATCAACAAACACGATAATCCGTCCCACTCCCCCTGCGCCAGGTTGCTAGGGGTTCTAGTCCTGTGAACATATAGTCATGTTTCTCATAAGACAAAGCCTAAGTCTTCATACACTACAATTTAGTGCCCGCTTAAGTTTTTGTGCGAAATCACCCACCTGTCGAATGCAATCGCTTCGCCATATATCCAAACTCAGCCTGATCCAGTGTTCCGAAGTCAGAAGCAGCGCCCCCAACAACATCGAGTGGGAAAATACCAATTGTAGAGGGTGGCCCAAAATCGTTGATGTTCATTCTTATCGTATTCTCCCATGGTAGGGCGCTAAAATGTTCCACTTTTAGCTCACTAGCCCGTTCGTCCCGCTAGTGTGTGAGGATCAAGGGATTTAGGAGGGATGGCCTTGTTTTGGTGGGGGTGGGGACATCAGTGGCATCAACCATGCTGCCAACGGATGGTTTGACGGTGAGAGTTCGGGAACCGCTAGGCCATCGATAAAGATGGCTTAGCCCTGGTATTGGACTCCCCTGCGGCCCAAGCCTGTGAATACTTTCATGTTCAACAAACAAAGGGAAGGAAATGGTGTGAACTGTTAATCTAGTTCAGGGGCCCTGTGAGCCAACCTTGTCTTTCTTCTTCATTCTCGGTTTATGAATTGTCAAAGGACAAACCTAAGTTGTGACACATGAAATATTACACCAATTTGGGTCTTTTACGACTGCGCAATTATGCGATGCGAGGGGGAAGCATAATGGTTTGCGTACCCATACCCACATAAGTGCATTTAATCGGGTTCTAGGTTAACGAGAGAATTGAGACGGGCCGAAGTGGCAGCGGGAATGGGAGGGAGGCGCGATTCTCGTCAACTTTACCAAGCACATACATTCTTGGGGGAAGCTACGTTCCGTCCCAGGATGCCTAAAGGGGTAAGAAAACCTTCGAGTAAAGCGCAAGGGAGAATCCTCGCAGTTATCGATGATGGGAGTGATTRTCTTATTCTTGGGTGTTGGGGACTAGGCTGAATAGCATGTAGTAGGATGAGTTTATCCACTGCTATATGATGATTCAGTTGCGCCTGTTTCAAGTTGACCTAAGACAGTTAAAACGGGCAGTGAGACCTGTCAGGACCCGGTCCTGCAGGACGCACATATCAAAGTCTCCTGAAGGACCATTTGGTTATTAGTTCACCAGAGAACCCGACTAGGGTCTCAGATAGCAAAAACTCAGTTAATGATACCCAGTTGGTCGAGGTCAGAGCCAGAACAACGTCAGTCGGGCCCCAGACAATCAGAGGAAGGTGTGGGACCATCAACCCTCAAAAGGAATGTGAAAGAATAGCTCGAGTGAGTATTCCGCTAGGCTCCCGAGGGAAACGGTGACACGAGAAAGGAAGGTTTGCAACCGCATGTTGTCATGCTCCGTCGCCCTTGTGCTCTGAGTCGGGCGTTGTGTTTGCAGCGGATGCGGCATGTCACAAAAAAATAATGGATATCATCAGTTGGCCGGTCGCTAAACACCTAATTGAACAGTAACGAGAGTCGTGATTGTACACGATGCGCGGTGCTCTTCGGCATGATATAAAGAGGTCATGCATGATGTATGACATGACGATTATACCTAGGATCTGCGCTCCTCTGAAGCCACCTTGGAGTTCCAAATGGCTTCTGACACTGGACTTATCCGGGCCTAGTTTGCGTGTGGGTACGATCAAGTAGGCCTGGTGTGAGAGTGGACCTGTGTACAGGATTTCATTGATCGGAAGACATCCTCTGTTCTGGCGTGAGACATGAGTTACACTCCGTTGACAATGGAACCAGGTTGCGCCTCTGACTATCTTTTATTTTAGTGACCATAACAAGCGGTGACTCGAACTGTCGGAATTTCAATCAAAAACACGTTTCTAGGTGTCCTTCCCATGCCAAAATCAAATGCCCGAACTGATTATGTACTCCGACGAATCTCAAGCTGTGATACATATGCACTGGGCGGTCAACAAGGGCGCAGATTTAAAGCTTGTTTGGGAGGTATGCTGATAACGGAGTTAGAAGGTAGACTGGGATATTGTGAGAGAAAACTCCACGCTCGGGTCACGGACGGGGTGATGACAGGAGCGATGAACGCTGTTGTAAAGCCCAGCTTGAGAAATGGTCACCGTGACAAGTTGGCATGAGAAGAACCACTTTCAACAGGACATGCCGGCGCCAAACCGAATATCACGGCAACTCAAGCTTAGCCGAGTACGGGTCACGGTCATTTTTAACGCCTTAACCTGTGCAGGTGTTTGTTGCTGCAAATCCATTTGATAAACCCGCGCGCTCAATGTCGCTCATATGTTTGGAATATGCAACCCTGCGGAGCCTCGAGGAGGTTTCAGCCTTAATCCTGACCCGGCGGGTCGGACGTCATTCAAAAAACGAAACGGGACAACTCTCAGAGGTACTGGGAGAGCATCAGTCATTCCTGATTGAACCCAGGCCAAACTCTGCTCGGTATTTTTGCACTGCGCCGCATAATCACTTCTTGATGGTTCTCTTCGCTGCGGTCGACTCTTGGTATCTCACGATGGGGCATCTGTGGCTAGGCGTCAATGATACGGATACCCTCAAGTAGAAGATCAAAGCGGCTCAAGCCTTGCTCATCGTCCGGCATGGGAATTGCACCGCTATATTGTAGCCATCAGCCTGCCAGAACCGGTGAGCCGGGAATTTTCCACCCACACGCCATGAAGCTCAAATGAGCTCACTTTACACCTCCCCTGGTCCCAGGTTTTTCCCAAGCTAGGCTCCTTACATGAGGCAGAGAAGTCGCCAACTTGGGTCCCAGCACTCAGCTCTCCTCCTCTACTTCGCCTTCCACAGTTCTCCGCTCTAACCTGATCGGAAGCCTTGGACCTTTCTTTGCCTTTATGTAAAGCACTCATTTCCGAGTATCTCGCCGAACTTGAACCAGTAGGGCTTGGAAAAATCCCACCTTCTGTCAAACTCCTGTGGCACAGTGTTGGTTCTCTAGAAATGACTGTCTCAGGCCTTCATTTGCGCCAGAACAATCAGGGGCCCTGATCGCGGGGTTCGCTCTATGTCGACATGCTGACCCAAGCTCGAGGCAATGTACACCAGAGGGGAGAAACTTTGGCCCCGCGGCGTGACGCGCGAAAAAAAAAGCTACTCACCCCTGAGGGCTGTCTCACCTGAAAGGGAGGACGATCGGTCAGTGTGTGTGTGCCATTCTTGATGCACTGGTTTATCACTGTTCTCTTCTGGTCCCCATACTATGGCTCTGCCCGCATCTTAGGTTCGAGAGATAGCCATTGGAACGAAGAGTAGCGCTTGGGTCGCGCAGTATTGGTACCCAACTGTTCTTTTCCCAAGCATCGTGCAATCGACCTTCCGAACTCTCATGATCGCAGGAACCCCGCTGCGGCGCATTACGAGTTCTTGCACCCCTGGCCCTGTTGTTGAGTGTCCTAGGAGGCTAATAACTCAAGCGCAATCCACGCTCGTCAAGGAGCGTCGACTGTTACTAATTACTTGGTAGTTTTATCCCGCTACCAGTTCTTGACTGTTAATATAGGATATAGGGGTGATGTCCAATAAATGATCATACTTCGCCTTGTGAGAGGACTCTCATATCGATGAGTTATGGCCGCGGAGTTCCCAGCAGTGCTGAGCAGAACCTGAGGTATGGTACCTCTGCCTTCGCTGTTCGGCTAAGTTGGGATCTGCGGGAAAGCAATGAGAATCGTATTTGGCTGATGCTTCAGATCCAAACAAAGATAGTCCTTCGCTTCTGAGAACTTTTTTTGTTTTTTTTGTTCAGATCATGGCGGCGCTGGTTCCTCCTCCAAAACGCCAGAAAATATATCATGGGATCCCTGAACCGCCCAAGGAAGAGCCGAAAAGGACGCCCAACATTGTCGTTCAGTTCGTGTCAGAGGATGATGGGAGAGCGTTAGCCCCTGCGGTGAATATACCTGCCAATGTGACTAGGGAAGCGTTGGAGCTCCTCGTAAACAAACTCTTGCCCGAGGTGCGTCGTACAACCATTTAGATCGCTTGCTTCTCAATATATACTCCAGAACGAAGACCCAGTTCCATTCTCTTTCCATGTGACGCTACCAGATGGGTCTGGTTCGGGCCAGAGCTCTCCAACACGAATCGCAGTAGCTAAATCCATCGAAGCGGATGTACTTGACCACCCCTCTGGTCACTTTACCCCCGAAGACACCATCGTGGTCCATTGTTCGCCACAGAGCGTGTTTCGCGTCCGACCTGCTACGAGATGTTCATCCACACTTTCAGGTACGTTATCGCCCCTTGCATCCCCTGTCACCCTTGGCATGCGAAAAAAAAGAAAAAAAAAACTTAGGCTACAAATGTAGGACATGCTTCGCCAATTCTCTGCGCTTCTTTCTCACCAACTGGTAAACTTCTGGCAACTGGTTCGGGCGATACCAACGTCCGGCTCTGGGACCTCAATACCGAGACACCGTCACACACCCTCTCAGGCCACGTGGGCTGGGTCCTCTGTGTCGAATGGGAGTCAATGGAAAGAACGTTGGCGAGCGGGGGGCACGACGGACATGTTCGACTCTGGGATCCCAAGACTGGGAAACCGATCGGTGAAGCATTAAGAGGACACAGCAAGTGGATCATGTCGCTCGCTTGGGAACCTATCCATATGTATGTATTAGGGGGGGGGAAACTGCCCGACGTGATTTTATTTTATTTTTGCTTATTTTATTTTTGGATTCTCGTTTCGCGCTAGAAATCCTTCAACGCCGAGACTCGCATCTTCGTCCAAGGATGGTACCGTTCGTGTYTGGTCAACTACCACTCGCCGGACGGAGTATACCCTTGGAGGACACACTGCTAGTGTGAATGTTGTCAAATGGGGTGGGGCTGGTGGTGGTTCGTGTGGAGTGTTGTATACCGCTAGCAGCGACCGCACTGTACGGATATGGGACGCTGAAAAGGTCAGGGCTCTTGCCTGTATGTTGTCATCTCGCAGGATATCTGATAATTATTCCAAGGGACGACCGTTGCATGTTCTCAAAGATCATGCGCACTGGGTAAACACCCTCGCCCTCAAYACTGACTTTGTTCTACGCACCGGCCCCTTTGACCATATCAACAAAAAGCCCTCATCAGACGAAGAAGGTGAAGCATATATATATTTTGATTCAATATCTCACACTCTCTCATTCTCGACCTTTCAGCTCAATCACTAGCCAAATCCCGCTACGAAAACATCCTCAAAACCACACCAGAGCTACTCATCTCCGGTTCAGACGACCAGACTCTCTTCCTCTGGTCCCCCTTCCCCTCCACCACCACCGCTACCACAGCAGCAGCACCTCCCACTAATCCAACAAAACCAGTCACTCGACTTACAGGTCACCAGCGTCAAGTCTCCCACGTCGCTTTCTCTCCAGATGGTCGTTGGGCCGCAAGCGCTTCTTGGGACAATAGCGTCCGACTGTGGGAGGGACGAACAGGCAAATTCGTCGCTACGCTCCGTGGTCATGTCAGTGCTGTATATCGACTGGCTTGGAGTGCGGATAGTCGGATGTTGATCAGTGCGAGTAAGGATAGTACCCTCAAGGTAGGCTCGTTTTGAGTGTGTGTGTGTGACGTGAGTTGATGAGTGCGTTTGTGGTAGATATGGGATTTAAGGACGTATAAGATCAAGGTTGATCTTCCGGGCCATACAGATGAGGTTTATTGTGTGGATTTCGTTGCGGATAAGGTCGTAAGTGGTGGCCGGGACAGGGTTGTTAAAATGTGCGTCGCGCTGTTTTCCTATTATTCTTCTATCAGGTAATTAATCTGTGAAACTGTATAGATGGAAACACTAGTTTTCACGTCTCACATTTAATAGAATTTACCATTGTCGAACTGTACAAACCGAGTCGATCATAAAGACGTAAAAACATCCTCGAAGGGGTGACCCACCATCGTACATACACTGCGATCATCCTGCTATTCTACATACAGGAGACTGTTCACGAAAGAAGCCAGGTCCCAAATCATAATGCTAAAGAAATAAAGACAAAAAAAGAGAAAATTTATACAAACCGTGATCTCAAGTAGTCAGGGACCCCCCTTCCGTCAATTATTACTGACCCTCCCCAGAATCTCAGCCAACTTCCCAGCAGCAACTCCCTTCCCCAAATCCCCCTCTCCCACCACATCGAGACCCGAACCCGCTCTCGGGTTCCGTCCACCAGAGACCAATGAAAATCTCCTCACCCTTCCAACTCCGTTCGTGATATCCCCTGCATTGTTACTACTAGTGCCCCCACCCTCACCACCYGCACTACTTGCCCCACCACTTTTGCTGCTATTTCCACCGCTCCCACTTCCAGCTGTACTAGAACCGCCCCCGCTACCACCACCAGAAGAGACGCTCGTCGTTCTTGCAGTAACACTCGCAGTAGTCTGCACCGCAAGAGCAGGCACCGAAAACCTCTTTGACCTCCTCGCCGTATCTTCCCTCTTCCTCCTAGGCGACGGACCCGGTGATTGCGATAGCCAATCCATAGACGGCATTGAAGGCAGCGGTAGTTCATATTCCCCACCACCACCACCCTCGTCCGGCGATTCCCAAATTTCTTCTTCAATAGGCGGATCAACCACTACGCTCGTGTCAATACCACTACCACTCAAACGAGTAGGAGAGGAAGCAAAAACGCCGACTCCCCCTGGCGGCGGCATCGGGCGTCCCAGTTCAACTTGGTGAAAGTCTTCAAGAATTTGGTAATAACTTTTAGGTCGGGAAAACGACTTGAGTCTGACTCTACCCCTCTTCCCATTTTCGATCTCTCTTTCGTCTGCTGCTGCCGTCGCCATCCTAACCACACCAAATTCGGCATCGTTTCCGAGATGGATCGCACCCCCACTCGTATCTGCTGCTCCCACTGCATCGGGCGACAAATCCAGATCAAACATCAAAGCCTGCGGTTGGTGGGACACATGTGTCGGCAACGATGGCATCGATACCCACGAAGGCAACTTGGACAACGATGTAATCGTATCGTTGCTTGGCTGATTCGAACCACCACCTGGAGTAAGCAGTGACGATGAGTGTGGACTGGTTGGAGATTCTAGTTCCCCAGGAGGATCGATAAGTGGGAACACGGTCTCATAGCAAGCCTCGCATGCACGCGCAGGTTTGGATGAGAATTCTTTTGCATTAGGATCCGATATGAAAAAGGTCTATAATCAGGAGCAGCAGAACAATGAGCAAACCGTACAAGGAAATATCCAAAGGAGACCCAACACACATACCCGTCCTGAACAACTCGCACAGACACATCTTCCACAAAGCCTGCAATGATGCCGTCTCCGCCTCCAATTAAACGGCCTCCCACAGCGCATACATGAACCCGTCTTTTCATCAGGTATCCAAATCGCAGGTACCCAATTTTCCACTTTCCCCCGTCGCTCAACAAGCTTCTTGGATTTCGCCTTTTCTTTATCTTTATGCTGCTGCTCTTTATCGTGCTCAGTTGAACCGAGGTCCACGACACTTTTGGTGATACTTGGCGTCGTTCGCAAGGTTGCGATCCGTTCGTCTGACGGGGGAAATGGCAAAGCTTGCAGGGAACGTCGAACATGATTAGTGGATGAAGAGGAAGTTAACGTAGAGTTGGGGTTGGTCACGTTGAGCGATGCAAGGAGCTGCGCCTTGGCYTGCCTGATCTCRGATACCCAGCTCTCYCTCTCYTCTTCGGAACCTAAGCAGTTCGTTCCCAGGGATCAGGACAATAGAACAGKGRRAGATTCATCCGCTGGAACACATACYTGTATAGAGAACGAAACTACCACCAGGACTGAGCACCTCAAACCTGCGCTCCTCCCCCGGTTCCCGGGCAGGAACAACAATAACGTGTATATCAACCAGGGAAGACTGTCCCTTGAAAATCCACCTCGTGTCTCCTGTACTCGCATGTCTCTTCGGTGGCAGTGGAGGCGGATGAACCGACTTTTTCACTGCTGCTGGCGCAATATCCGAGTCCCTAGGGACAGCCGACGAAACACCCTCAGCCTCGTTACCTGCTCTCAACTTCGCGCCACTCGACTCTGGCTCACTTTTCGACTTGAGGGGTGCCTGTTGACCAGAACCATTGTTGAAGTTGGAATCACTGGCTGCACTGGTACTCCAGCCCAAATTCCACGCCCGCTCGGTGTCTTCATTCGCAAGCCAAAGAAGGCAGTCGGAAAAGAGGAGAAATTCACGTTCACGTGGAGCGGAACTGCGTTCTAGTTGGAGGAGGGGACCGCGTTTGAAGAGCATACGGCCTGGCTCAACAAGTTGGAAAGGGAGGCCTGTGGTAGATCGTTGGAGGGCGAGAAGAGAGAGGATTTGTGCCTGAGTCTGGAGCGATGAATTGAGGGTCGATGTAACTGCCAGGAAAACGYTTTARTACTTGAGTTAGTAAAYATCAGCTCGGRAGGCTTACTTTTCGTCACGAGRGCATGGACAGAGTTCAGTTGTGCATATTCYGGATCGTCTTCCTCTGTGTGCTTGATGAGGTCCTTKAGGAGAAGRAGGTATCGKGGGCACCGCTGGACRATGGTTAGCAGCCAGTCCCGTARTTTCAGCCGGCCGCAGCGCGGATCRCTTTCTTGTGTAGAGATRAATGTTGCAAARGTCGGGTTGTAACGTGGATTGGGCCGGAGAGCAGATGGAGGCGTGGTCATGTCAGTTAAGCTGGAAATCGTGGTTGGAAAGGAGGTAATGAATGGGTTGTAAAGCGAAAGGTAGGGGAAATGAGAGAGYAGGAGAGAAGATAGTGGAGGAGGATGAGAAGTGGAGACCTGGCTGAGAAGGTCTGTGAGTGAGGAGAGAAATGAACGGTGTAGATTCCAAATATCGACGAAGTTTGAAAACACAGCAGTGAGAGAGGGACGATCCAACAGCGGCCGCGACGTTTCGAGCGAGGCRATGATAGGGGTAAGAAAATGCTGCAAAGGGAGTCAAAATCGAACCAGTGGCCAGCAGAGGCTCCTCACCGAGTAAATCATCTCYAGTCCTTCTACATAKGCCTTTTCTGTAGCGAAGAATTCATCTACAACCTGCTTTCGCTTCATTTTTTTCGCATCATCGACAGGTTTTAGACTGCTGTTACGTCTTCTCGCCCGTCTCTTGGGCGATTCGACCGACACTGGTCTCCCTTTGAAGCCGTTGGGTGTGGGTCTTGAGAAGCGAAGGAGTCCTGGGTTGCTGAAGGAACTGGACATCCCAAGCCGATTCTCTTGGTCTTCCAGTAGTGAGTCGAAAGATGAGACACTCGCAATAGAATTGCGGTGAAGTATGGAAGGGAAAGTCGGCAGGGATATCCGCCGGAATGGCCGGATGAGTGGAGCAGGCTGTAGAACTGCCCKCGAGGGCGACTCGGTGGCTGGRAAGCTCACCATGGACTGCTGGCCTCCTAAGACGGCAGTTCAGAATTATCCCATGCTTTAAAGCTGCAAAGCGGACAGACCTGGGTCCRTAGGTGTGGTCATGTTTCAAGGCTCATGGAATGCGGCAGGCGTTCCCAGTGGCTGACGGAGGAACGGGCTGGCTGACTTGCCCGGTTGGCGCTAGGTGTTCGAGGTTAGAATTCTGGGACTCGCATGGACCACATTATGCCATACCGCTCGTTCTGGTTGGAGGATATCTGGACCACTCGCGCCTGGGAACGGCCTGGTGGAGAAATGAGCCCCTGTCCTCCGAGCGGTCTGCTTTGGGAAAGCCAGTCACATGATGTCATCCATTACACCATTACATATGAATCCACCAACTACAACAACTCCTATCTCAACAGGGATAAAACGAGAACTTCAAGGCCATCGCCCCGCTATCATCGCCAAAAAATTCTGGCCAATACTAGAGGCCGAGCTGATCGTTCACCTTGGCTCTTAGGCTCTCTTAGAATTGTTTTAGATCCGAGACCTGTGCTCTCACTAGTAGCATCTGAAGTGAATTGCCATCAAGGACTCGAGGTTTCAAGGTTCCATCCCAAAGAAAAGCATTACCTATGAACCATGGGTCTCAACTCGAATTGCTTTATAATCCTCCCATATAACCTGAAGCAAATTCGCGCATAGGCGGCTGGATCGAGCTCTGCGAAACCGGTCCCGAGATCCTACCATGTCCTTCACACCCAAACCACAAAAGTTTCAAAGTCCACACAGTTTTACACGCCCCTACCGATCACGTCCTCGAACATGGTTCGTCTTTACCCAACCGATTGCGCAAAGCCGCATTCATCAACGTGCACTCAATCGAGGTGGATATGATGTTTTGGAAAGTACGCAGGACAGGACAGGATGGGGGGTTAGGATGACGCGCGATACGTTTGCTGGCTTTATTATTAGAGCCTTGAAAGGGGGTCGATATTGAGTGGAGGTGGGTTGGGAATTGCGGAGGAGGAGGGGGGGGAGTATGAGAAGATGGTGTGGATGAGCTTGGAGCGTATTTGCGATGAGACGCCAAATACGGTGATCAAGTATCACACTGTCCATGAGCGTAAAAACCGCTGGTGACTACCGGTGTAGTATGATTTTTTTCCATTGAAGAATATATTTTTCCGATTTGTGAATACAAGTCACTCCACATCGTATCAACTGATGTCTGCGGTGTGATTCCGAAACGAGATTAAGTCCACATCTAGTATACCTTCTATCCCCGAGGAGTGATGTATGCAAATTGAATTACATTTTCCCATATACGATTTTCGGAGACCACCCAAGCAGCCCAAGCCATCTCGGGGGAGACCTCATCAAAACATCCAAAAAAAAAAAGTAACTCCCATCCGGGTCGAATGAGTGCGCAAAAAACCCACACGAAGGTCGGTTGACGGCGGCGCTGACAGCTTGTAGCCCTTATTTCGTCATACTTTCTCATGAGATTTTACTCTCATCCTCAAAAAAAAAAACCCCCGGATTAGGACCCGGACAGTCCTATTTTAATTATAGCTATTGCCGGAGGCCGTGGAGATTAACATATTAGCAGGTGTAGCGATCGGTCAGAAGGGTCATCGGACCGTTGGGGTGGTGAGCCTCCAGGCTAACAGAGAACTTCCATTGTTCTCGGAAGTATTGATGGTATAGTGGGAATCTCAGCTACTGAAAAAAACTGCGTCTCGGAGGATACAGTTCTAGAGAGGGATCTTGTCATGCTGACAACTCAAAGAACATTTCATTCAACTCGTAAATCATGACGTATATATCAGCCCTTCCTACGTCTGCATCTCCCGGTTGAGGCYATGCCAGAAATCACATCGAGTATCCAACACATCTCCCATCTGCTCCATCTTGACACCAGCAGGGTGGAATARTATACGAGAACTACCCGTGATCGAACTCACAGACTACCACCCCCCACCACAGGCAAAAAGAATCAGTCGGTTAGTCATATTTCACTGGACAATGGGATATACACACACCTCCCACGCGATACTGTTCCTAGCCGACGGCCGTCCGGTGGTGACAAACGACGTGAAAAACTCTCGCATCGCTTCGAACAGCGCTAAATCATCTTGATCCGAGTTGGTAGGAGAGCCAAAGAACGCTTGAAGATCATCCCCATGGAACGACCCAAGATGTGGATTATCATAGCTAAAAAAAAAAGGAAAGTCAATCAATCGGAAAAAAATCCAAACAGACACAGATCATTTTTACTGACTGATATTGGAAAGCCACGTTACGGCGTGAAACGCTACCCGTGATCATAGCCGCAGTACAGATATACCTCGCCTCGCCATACATCTGTTGCCCTTGAAGACTTAACGATCCATCGAATGATTCAAGAGGATAAAGCCCAAAGGCACGATTAACCGACGCAGGCGTGATGCTCGCATATTGACCACGAACGAAATTGAATACTGTAACTTCTGTCGCGTTTGGCATCGAGGTATTGGCGGCAGGATCTGGAAGAGATGCGGACCAACGCGCCCCTTCGTTGGTGTTTGACCTGGAATTGAAGAATACATGAGCAGGAGGAGGGGGGACCACTGAAAACTTTATGGCTGCTCACCCGAACAAGACAGGCACCTGAGCAAAGTGTCCAGCCTTGAATGCTTCAACCGGGCGCTCCCTGATGAATTCACCATCCAGAATAGGCGCAAACACAAAAAGAGTCGACGTGCGTGCAACTAGTACACGGCTTCCTGCAAGAGCGAGCGTATTGACATCTTTAGCCCGAAGACATTGAAGTGCACTCCGGTCTTGAGCATTGCAACCTCTGTCATTTTCAATATCTGACAAGATGAGAACTGATTTGCGCCAAAAGCTTTGGCTACCCACGCAAAAGCTGCGAATTGGTTAAATATGTCCACGTCGTAATCTTCGTTAAAGGTGGGTACGAAATTGAGAGAGGGGCTGTCCCCCATGGCGGCACGGAAAAGATTTTCATTGTTACCGCCATTTGCGAGAAGCTGCGTATGTGTATTTTAAGTAACAGAGACCAGGTCGACATTTGCTCGACTCTTACCTGGTACATAGTCGAACCGGCCCCGGCTGATTCACCCCAGATCGTCACTTTCCTGAGATCCTCAAACCCCCAATCACATAAGGAGACGGTCGGGAAACTAACTTTTTATCCCCACCGAATTTTCCTATATACCTTTGCAGCCACCGGAGTGCAGCACGCTAGAACCAAAACAATTAGGCAGGAGTCCGCATTAATCTGAGAAAAGGTTAGATGCCTGATCCAGCAATCCTGCATTGAGCACACCATCCCTGTGGACCTGTGTGCCCCCTATCGGAACATATGAGCAGAATCCCCATCYTAGTAAATGGAACAAGTATACCGAGGAATCCGAATTGTCCGAGTCGGTACTCGAACGAAACGAAAATGAGAGGGTTTGCGCTGGACTGCATGATAGCCTCGGGAGGAGCATCGTGGGTATTACCAGCTTGGAAACCCCCTCCTGTTTTTGGTATTTAGGTGCTTACTCGAAAGAGTTGTATATAGTGCTGACCGTGAAACCACACCATGACCGGGAGCCCGTCGTCGACGCGGGTGTTGATAGGAACATAGACCTGAAATTGCATATTGAGGGAGGCTGAACCTTCAAGTTTCGGGTAACACGAACATTTCCGAATAAACAATCTTCAGAGGTACCAGCAGTCACCCTAGTTTGGGTTGTCTCAATGCAGGCATTGGCAAACTTGAAGAAGAAAGTCAGCACCCCAAGCAGGGGGAATCATCTATCCGATGTGTAATCCGCACCTGAGTGGCATTTACGTCCCCGAGGTGTCTGGTCGGAGGTGAGACCGGTGCCCTCCAACGAAGATCGCCAACCGGTGGATCTGCAAAGCGCACGCCGCGGAAGTAGGTGATACCGGTGGACTGATCCGCTAAACCGTGGAACGTCCCATCTTATTGAAAGGTAGGGATGAATGCAATATCTGATTGACTGATATCTCACAATCAAGTTGGACTGTCGGACCAACGGGATCCGCCTCTGCCCTTCCGGCCTCACGTACGGTCCCCGGAGCCCCATTGATCAATCGAGCGAGAAACAGAGGAGTAAGGAGTCCGAACCGCATGCTGAAGATGACTTGTTCAGAATGTGGACCTGGCCCTTATATAACACAGTGAACCTGATGAGAGTCTGGGTGCTTCAAGAAGTGAAACCCCTCGCACGAGTGTTATTTATAGGGCGAGCGAGAACATTAACCACTAAAAATCGATAAAATGTGGGAGAAATTAGAATGCGAAGTTCTAAGCGTCCCACAGGATTGAGAATAGTGCGGCGCGGAGCATGGACCACCAGATAGTCCAGCTTTGAAGCAACTTGGTGCGCCGACTGCAAATCTATGGAGTGGCCCATCTGCTACATTCTCAGTTGTTGAGATGTCGTACAAAGTTGAGGGGGACAAAGAGGAATGGATACGTCATGGGTGGATCACGTGGTGTTTGGTGAACACACACCAGTGTATTCTTTCCACCAAAGAGCGCAGTGACATGTCGGCGACTAGGCGGCCCCGGAGCGCCCTGGCCTGTTCGCAACCACCACCCATGCGCCTCTTCCTTCCCCTGCGCAAGGCATACGCCCTCCTCCCCACCACCGCCCGCACCCCGGACCGCCAGAATGCAGGGCCAGCCCACAAACCATTTGCTGCTCTTTTTCTCACGCGTCGCTGTGCTCGCACCTCTTTCGCCGYTCTCTTAGCCCTCGCTCTTTTTGCCTTTTTTTCGCTCGGCGCACCCTCATTCCGGGCGACCCGGGAGACGTACCCGCCCTACCCAATACCCCTCRGCCGACCACCCACATCCGACACTCGGCCGCCCCTCTACAAGCGGTACACTAGATTCGAGCAACTCCTTCCCCAGCATRACGAGGGGCTGCCCTATCCAGAGGGCAAGCATGCAAAATTCGTCTTCTTTGGCAACCATGTCTGGAGCACCGGGTGGGGCAACGCGATGCAGGAAATGGTCCTCAACGCCCATCTGGCATACTCGTCCCGCCGGGCGTGAGTGGTATTGGGCACTGGTTAGGTCCATCGGCTGACAGATTTTTTTTCTTTGCAGATTTGTTTTTGACGACTATACTTGGGATATAAGCGGCGACTATTCAGACTACAACGGCAAACTCATTCCTGCGCGCATCCCRCTCTCTGCATGGGTCGCRGGTCCTCTTGCGGGCTATCCCTACTCGGAACCGACCGATGTCCCCCGCTTCATCTCCTGGCACCACTACTACCATGTCTGTAAAAACCCTGTCATTCTGCAGCCCGAAGAGATCCGAGCCACTCTGCCATTCAATGTCACTGCCCTCCAGGTGCTCGAAGCATGGATCGACAAGCTCAACAGCATCGAGGATCGTTGCGTGGAAATTCGGCGCTACGGTGATCAGCTCTTTGACTTTTGGTATGGAAATCCGCTTTTTCTTCTTTTCTTGTGCGTTGTTTGTTCATCCCCTCTGGCAGGATTCTCGGCTCGCCCCGACTCCATGACGTTTTGCCGTCATTATTCGCTTCTCCTGTCGTACGSGACTTCTCGTGGTCACCCTTGGTTCACCACGCCTTCCAGCAAAACCAACATCACTTCACCATTCAAACGAAACGATCCCTATTCCCATTCTTGGCCTCCTCTTCAGAACCCGCTCTCACGCCCACTCCACCGCRCCCATCCACGTTGCCTGTTCTGGCGCTCCACATCCGCCGAGGCGATTTCGTGGGGCATTGCGAGCACCTTTATAAAGCTGGCTCCACCTATACTGGTTACAATTCAATTCCAGATCTGCCAGATCGCTTCTTTGCCGAAGATCCCAACTTTCGCGAATCGATGTCTGATGARGAGATCAAGAATGGTTACAAAGAAAAGTGTTTTGTTGATATAGATCAGGTGCGGAAGAGAGTGATACAGGTGGTGCGGGAGTGGAGGCAGACGCAACTGGCAATAGAGCAGAAGAGAGGTGGGAGGGATGTCGAAGGGCGGGTGAAGAAAAAGTTGAGGAAGATGTATATCATGACTAACGGCGATCGTGAGTGGTTGAAGGAGCTCAAAAAAGCGCTGGCGGAGGACGCGGAGCGGAGCGGTTCTCTGGGCGCGGGGACGGATTTCGATTATGGCTTTGCCTGGAGCTGGGATGAGATATCGACGAGTCGCGATCTCGAGCTTGGATGGGAGGCGCGGTATGTTTCTCCTGCTATAGACATGTATGCGGGACAGAGGGCGGAGGTGTTTGTTGGGAATGGGTTTTCCAGTCTGACGGCGAACATTGTGATGTTGAGAGTTGCTAATGGYGTAGAGCCGTGGAGGACGAGGTTCTGGTAAATCACACTTAAACATAACTAATGGACAAAACGGACGGGTACTTGTAGAACATACACGATATATAATACTCATATATATGGAATCTCTCATTTATTTAACAAGTCGATCCACGGCCTCTGCATATCGATCTCTCGTGCCTTTGACRACGCTTTCATCGATTGTCCATCCCTCGCCTTCCTTTCCTTCAGGTCCACTTTCCAAACCCTTGCGAAACCCAGCACGGACGAGCCAATCGCGGACATATTGTTTATCGAAACTGGGCTGAGGTCGACCGGGGGTGTAWCCTTCTAATGGCCAATAGCGAGAGGAATCTGGTGTGAGTGCTTCGTCGATGAGGATGAGTTGTTTTGTTTCGGTATTGGGATTTGTTGTTTCTGGTACTGATGATGGTGATGGTGAGGATGAGGATGATGAGGGGGGGACGAGTCCGAATTCGAATTTGGTGTCGGCGAGAATGAGACCGCGTGTTTCGGCGTAGGCGGCGGCTGTTGTGTACAGTTGGAGGGATGTGTTGGCGATTTTGTCGTAGAGAGATTGACCGATGAGGTTGGCGGCTGAATAATAAAATAGGAGATCAGGAACAGAGTAGGAAATAAATTTAGTTATGTTTTTATTCACCTTGGGCAGGGGAGATGTTTTCATCGTGTGAGCCTTGTTCTGCTTTGGTCGATGGCGTGAATAATGGGGTGGGGAGTTTTTGAGATTCGAGAAGGTTGGGGGGCATGGGGATGCCGTGCACYGTTCCGGATTGTTTGTATTCTGACCATGCGGAGCCTATAATATCGCATAGTTGAAAAAATGAATGAAAATCGGTGAAAGAGAGAGTGGGGTAGCGCACCAGTCAAATACCCCCTAACGATCGCTTCAAGAGGCACAACCTCCGCCTTCCTCACCAACATCGCCCTCCCTCTCAACCGTTCTTCATACTCATGAATCTCACTCGGCATATCGGCGATAACAGAAGTGATACAATGATTAGGAATGATATGYTCGAGTTTTCGAAACCAGAAGAGGGAGAGGGTGGTTAGGAGGATGCCCTTTTCGGGGATCCCATTGTTGAGGATGACGTCGTAGGCGGAGATGCGGTCGGATGCGATGAAGAGGAGGTGGTGGGGGGTGGTGGTGGATGGGTCTGATGAGGTGGTGGTGGGAATGGTGTAGATGTCRCGGACTTTGCCTTTGGAGAGGAGGTGGAGGGTTGGGAGGTCTGAGTGGAGGAGTGCTGTCATGTTCGGGTTTTGAGATTTGGGCTTGTGTTTGTTTTTTTTTGTGGTTGTGATTATCTATAATGGTTGTTGCACATGACATAACAATGAAATCGATCACTTTTGCTCCATTCACCCCATGTCCATATTATCAGGGGCACACAATTTTGTCATATCCAACAGTCAATTCATTGATATCCACACACCACGCAAAACAGGTAAAGTTCCTACTCACAAAAAAACCAAATCGAAACTTTCTGACAATTCAACCTCTACAAAAAGGCCTCGACATCCTCCTCAAAGCATCCCTTCCCGAAGCATCTCACGACTCCTCCGCCCGCCACCCCCCTCCACAATGCTTCCCAGGCACCCGCGAACAGTACATCAAAGACATCGTCCACTGGGCCCAAGTCCAAGCCACGACGACGACGACGCCCACTACCCGCATCATGCTCATGTGGATGCACGGCCCAGCTGGCGTAGGTAAATCCGCCGTCGCCCAAACATGCGCGGAAAAGATCGGTAAAGGCACCCCCGCCTGTTTCGGTGCCTCGTTCTTCTTTGCTCGTCTTAGCCCCCGGAACAACCCAATCCACCTTTTCACCTCGATTGCGTATCAACTCGCTACCACTATCCCACCGTACGCTGAGATTGTGGATTCTCGAATCAGACACGATCCAACGCTCGTTACCAAGTCCATTTCCACTCAATTTACCGAGCTGATCGTGGGGCCTTTTCAAGAGTTGAAGGCTCGGGGGGTGGACGTTGGGAATCGGGTGGTTATCATCGACGGACTCGATGAGTGTGCTGGCGACGAAGCCCAGAGCGAGATTCTCACACTTGTCGTTTCTTCCGTGCGCGAGGCGACRACRCCTCTCTTATGGGCSATCTTTAGCCGTCCMGAACCCCATATCRCTGCSGCGTTCGAGTCCTCAGAGGAGGAGGAYATGGCTCARYATTGYTGGAAGATCAGCTTGCCTGTTTCCAGAGATGCCGATGGTGATATCGAGATTTATCTTCGGGACGGGTTTMGAAAAATCAAGGCGAAATACCAGTTTTCTACGGCTGCGTGGCCGACGGATGAGGAGTTGGGGGAAATCGTAAGGCGTTCTGCTGGAYTGTTCATMTAYGCCGCCACTGTTCTCCGATTTGTCGGCGAACCTGGKTCGCGGGGGCCTGAGTACCAGCTTCGGGCTATACTCCTCGCCTCGAAGAGCCGGGATGGTGGTGACAACTCCCAAAATCCCTTTCTGCACCTGGACATGGTTTATACCCTGATCATGGAGACCGTTCCCACATCCATTCTTCCGACTACGCTACAGGTTCTGCTCTCGATGATGTATTCGCACCGGGAGGGTGTGATTGCTAATTTGCTTGGGATCTCGTCGGCCACGCTTCATGCCGCGCTCCTAAAGCTTCATTCGGTTGTTCACATGCGCAAGAGTCATGTTCCGTCTCGGACTGGAGGAGTCAGCATGCGGTTCTATCATCGATCCTTTGATGAGTTCCTAGAGACCCCAAGCCGCTCGRGGGGATTCTGYGCCAAGGCRTCGCCACATGTAAACGCCTTGCTTAAGAACTGCCTTCGCATTATCAACGAGGTGCATGGAAAGCCTCCGTTAGGTAAGTAATTACAATCCGAATCGCTGGCCCGTTTTAAYACRATATCTTCAGACTCTCCAGAAGGGCGAATTCCTGATCTGTCGTTGACTTGGAAAGGCGATAACGACGCGTCCATCAATCTCCTCTCTTTCCGTCTGCTRGTTTATGAATATGCAGTCGAGGTCTTGCTCCAGATGTGGATGTTAGCCGATACCATTGACAGTGAAGCCCTTGAACAGTTACGAACCCTTGACTTTGCGCAGACTTTCGTTCATTCGGAACATTATCCCGTTCATCCACTTTATGTACGGCAATCAGCTATCCAGGTACGGTCGCTAAATTGGGGTTTTCTTCTGTACTCGTTCTCCCGTGCAGGCTGACACGTCGTTCCTAGACATTACAGAGGCTGGATGGAGAACTCGCACATCCGTATCGTCCTGGTCTAATGGCTTGGTTCTTGTCTCCGTGGGCTTCGCCACAGGATGAGGAGTTGTACCCGGTTTATGTCGTGGGACGAGGGAGTAAGAGGGYTTTTTTGGTTCCGAGGTATTTTGGGGAGAGGTTTTGGGGTGGACGGAGTGATGGTGGGATGGAGTATCGGTGGGTGGGGAAGCCTTGAATTTTCTTTGGTTGTCTATCGTTTATTCGAGCGTCAGAAGCGTTATCACCTAGCAGTAATATTTATTAGGAGCTGGTTCGCATGTAACTTGGGTATCATTCCACACCGAACGTAGCTCTTTGTACTCCTGGCGTCTGGTCCGCCAGGATCCCTCTATTGTCGAACCGAGGTGTTAACTTGATGTCCCAACCTTGACCAAGATGGCAATGTCCTGACCTCCTACTGAGATATCATATCGTCAAAGGCCCTTCCGAACTTGATAATTCCATTGTGTGGCTGAGTTCCCCGCTCTTCAGMTATTCACTAGCACTTCTGAAAGTGCCACCATTATGCCGACGTCGGCTCACAGCATGCCCTTGTTGGCCGTGGCGATCCGTCGAAGCCCATGCACTCCGACTTTCCATATAAACATATTATTTCCCTCTACCTCTACCAAAAGATATCTTTATCTCCATCAAATCATTTGCGTTCGAAGTCCCCTAGTACCAGATGACCCCCATCCTTTCCCTGCTTACGTGATTTTCTGAGCTTCTATAGTACCTGTCCGTGTTCTACACGTGCTTGCTTCACCTCATTCCTGTGGCTGGAGTATATAAGACTTGCCTTCCTTCAGATGCGAGCCAGGCACCCGTCGCTGTTGCGGCTCGTTAGGCACAGATGCGTCTGCTTCTTGCACTAACATTGCTAGGGGCTGGCTCGAGCCTGGCCGCAATATTTCAGGATATTTCCCAACTCCCATTCAGAACCTATGACTTCATAGTTATAGGAGGTACAGCAGGCCTACTTGAACATTTGCGCCTTCCGCTGACCCTGCGACAGGCGGACCCTCAGGCCTCGTCGTTGCCAATAGGTTAACCGAAGATCCCAACGTTCGCGTTCTCGTTATCGAGGCAGGACCATCGTGGGACTCTTACTCACTCACCAACGTATTCTGACTGCTGACTTTGTTGTGTGTGTTGTGTGTGTGCGATTTTTTCAGCCATCAAGGAAATGTTAATCTGCAGGTTCCCTGGCTTGCTGGACGGCTCCTCGTGAATGGAGATGCCATGGATTGGAATACTACGAGCACACCACAGCCTGGTCTAAATGGAAGATCACTGCTTTATTCGAGAGCTCGTGTTCTCGGTGGAAGCAGCTCCCATAGTGCGTTTTCCAAGCGAAATTCTAATAAACGCACGATTCCATGATCAGAAATTGTAAATATTTTTTGTTCATGTTAGATGGGATGAATTGGGCTCGGGGATCATCGGATGATTTTGATAGGTGGGCCAAGGTCTCGGGTGATAAAGGATGGTCGTGGAAAGAGATGTTACCTTATATGAAGAAAGTAACGTCCAAGCTGCTTTGTTCGCGACGTGTGTATTCCTCTGACGGCACCCAAATCAGACTGAGCATTGGACCAAAGCCACAGGTCATGGTCCGGAGACGGGAAATTTCGATCCTCGTGCCCATGGATTCAAAGGTCCTCTTAAAATTGGGTTGAATAATATCCGTCAAGAGACAGACGCGCTGGTCCTCCAGACGACGAAGGATTTACCGGATGAGTTTCCATTTATTGAGGATTACAACGCTGGCAGGCTCATTGGTAATGGTAAGCGTTAAGCTTCTCATAGCACTACAACAATTAAAGTGGAGATTTCAAGGATGGACTCAGTTCTCTATCGCAAATGGGACCCGCTCTAGTGCAGCGACATCCTTCCTAGACCCGATTCTTGACCGGCCTAACCTCTCAGTGCTCATTGAGACATATGTGATTCGGGTTTTGCAAACATCAAGAGGCAATTTTAGAACAGTGGAGTTTGCACACAATCAGACAAGTAAGTTATGGTTTAATTGAACGTTACCCCCACATGAACCAACCGTTCCTTTAGGTCCTCGTCTTCGGCTCACAGCATCTAAAGAGCTCATCCTCTCCGCTGGCGTTATTGGTACACCCCAAATTCTTATGAATTCGGGTATCGGTGACCCAGCTGAATTGAGAAAAGTTGGAGTTGCACCTGTGGTTCACCTCCCTAGCGTGGGGAAGAATTTTACCACCCAGCCATTCGCGTTGTTCAGCTGGCGGGCTAACACGACAAAAATCAGGTAACGGGGCACTCTATCTTTCCGCCCTCAAAGCTAACCAAGGCCCCGAATTATTTCCAGTCTGAATAACAATATGACAGCATTCAACGAAGCATTACAGCAATGGATAACCTCACGAACGGGTCCTATGACAGGGGGATCGACAAGCATGACCGCCTATGTCAGATTGCCCAAAGACTCGCCTGCGCTAGTTGGTCACGTTGATCCCTCCGCTGGTCCCAACACACCTCATTTCATAGTTGCCGCGAACGTGAGTTCCACAAATATCTGTAACTTCACCGTGATACATTTATATAATGCATATAATCCAGGCAAATGGGTATTATTCGTCATTAACCGTACCCGCTGTTTCTACCCTGGTGGTGCTTTCTGAACCTGCATCGCGTCAGTAGTGCTCATTTCTGATACCGTTCGCCTAATTCACTCATCCCCCGGGAGGCTCGGTGGCACTCAAATCAAAAGATCCCTTCGAGCTGCCCTCAGTTGATCTCGCATTTTATTCAGCCCCGGTGGACATGGAAATATTTATAGAGGCATTCAAGTCATCCCAGCGATACGTTACTGCACCTGCGTGGAAAGGATTTACACTGGACCGCATCGTTCCACCTCCGAGTGTTGTTTCGGATGAAGAAATTGAGCAATTTATTCGCAATTTTTCATCAGCTACTTATCATGGTATCGGCACCGCTTCAATGTCTCCTCGAGGTGCAACATACGGTGTGGTTAATCCTGACTTGTTGGTGAAGGGTATTTCGGGGTTACGCATTGTAGATGCATCAATTATAGTAAGTTTTTAGTAATTTCATCCCAAAGTCCTTGGATAGTAAATTATTTAAAACGCAGCCCTTCAGTCCTGCGGCCACTACCCAATCACCCATATACTCAGTTGGTGAGCGGGGATCAGATTTGATAAAGCGGGAGTGGAAATTAAGATGAGCTGGGGGTTGTGGCTGGCAGCATATATATCATAACAGGCGGATTATGTGTAGGGAGATAGTCCATTCATGTGTGAATCGCCAATAGCACCTTGGCAAACGGGTCGACGGAGCACCTCTATTCCTCTTACTCAGACCACCCACGGTCTACACCAGCTGAATTTGTTGACACACCTTCGACAACTCCACTACCCTTGATACCTCTAAGTCTGCTTACTCTAACAATAATGCGCCCCAATTAGACCATATGTGAGCGTAGGCGATGAGGTCATCACGGGTAACCATTCTACCCTTCTCTCTCTCTCCGAAATCTCCAGCTGAAACCCACTCCGAACCATATCACATAATTCCTCCTGCACTTCCGGGGCCCAGTCAACCTTCAAATACATAAAGCTGATCTGTAAATGAGGGATAGATCCAGCATGTTTCGTCCTACAGATATCCAGGACTCGATAAGAGAAGTCGATGCCAAGAGTGTCCAGGAGGTTATCGTCGTCGCTGATAGACAAGCTTATGAGTGATGGTAGGTATTTCGTCTCGTCACCTTCCCAGCCAGGACATAATGCACAAAAGGTTGCATACAAACAGTCCCTAGAGCAGCAAGACATAGTCAAACTCGCGACGGAGCGAGATTGACTGAATGCATGTCTGATTAGAGGGAGTGTCCAGTTATAGATGTAGTCCAGGTAAAGACAACGTAAAGTATCTGGTAGATGGGCGAACAGTGCATGGATGAAGGGCTGAGGATCCTCGACGGGTTGATCCCCTTCCGACCACGAAAGCGCTTGGAGCGCAGGGAGTCGGATGGTTTGGAGTGTAGTTAAACACCATGGGCTGTCGTGACGATGCCATAAGATCGTGTGCAAATGTTGAAGAGTAGTGGTGTGGACGGGAGGGACAAATGGGGTTCTTGTATCCTCATGATAGGCTGATTGAAAATCGATGAGGTTAGGACAATGTGTGAGTACCTTTGTGCAGATATCGATGGCAACTTGAGTAAGCCGGATGTGGGTTATTGATAACCAGGGGAGTAATAAATTCACGTCTACTGCCCACAACCGCACATGGCGCACGGGAGACGCTGCCTCAAAGGAGAGACCATGCTGCGAGTCCCAACAAGAACCTTGGATCGAGAGGGATTCGAGGTGAGGAAATGTGGTTGAAATAGAGGACAACCACTCCGGGGGTGGGCCTATTATGCTGAGTATTCGAATTTTTCTGGAGTATTCGCTCTTAAAGAGCACGGATTCAACGGATGGGATGGCACCATCAGAACTGAATCTGATATCGAGGTCGAATGGAAGAGCCTTAGCATTTTGCAAGTAGAGCTCGAGGATATGACAATTAGCGTCCACATCCTCTTTGGTAATCTGGGTGGATAGGCTGTTCCATAGTTGGGGTGTTGACCAAGCGACCTGACGCCAGTGCGACGAGACGTGACTCAAAGTCAAGGCTAGGCAGACATCCCGACCTGTCAGCTTGTTTTCTGCATCGACATTTTCAAAGATGAGCGAGAGTGTCTCTGCTGGGAGGGCCGCAGTAGACGCTCGCATACTGTTGAGCCTCTGAAGTGATGCCGCACGTCTTGCGCGAGGTCGTTGGATCAAGTCCGCTACTTGGCGTATTTCGTCCTGAACGGCGTCCTCGTTTCGCGCGTGCATCCCTTCTTGACTTCTCACCATCACCATCGCGAATATTCCCACGCTCTTAGTAATGGATAGACAATCGGCTGGGGACATCCCCAGCGGAAATCCCCCCCCTAATATACAGAGTCTCCAGGGCAAAAGGCCCAGGGACCAAATGTCATCCCCACCGGCGAGAAACTCGCCGCTCATTTTGGGAGGGTCAAGCACCGACCCCCCCAATCAGCCCACCCTGGGCACCACACAGCCGCACACGCCAGCTCGGGAACCCAAACGGCGCAAGGCAGGCGCGCCAGAAACCCCAGGCGACGGCCTAACCGATGACATGGATGAGGATGAGGACTTATCCGGATGGAAGAACGACGCGACCCCCACCAAATCCAACCCCGTCNTTGTGGGGGCTGGGGGCGAGGTTGGGGAGGCACCAGAGGACTTGGGGTGTCCCCTTACATCCACCCCCCCTTCAGGATCGCAGCGACTCGATGTGATGGGTGAGAGAGGTTRAAAGGGGATGGAGCCAAAGTGGAGAGCTCGGATAAGTCGTGGGGCACCAGGGTGACGATTGTAGAACTTCTGGACAAGTTCTGGGGCATGTACATCAGCTGTATCCTCCCAGGAGTTGTGTTCACGACCAAAGCCTTTCCATTTCACCAAAAATTTGAGCTTTCTTCACACCAGCCTACTGTCAAGAATTTCTTCGACCTCCCACACCCGCCTTCCTCTTCTCCATTCCCTTATTGTTATTATTTCAAATTAACTACAGTATATAATCGTAGCACCAGCGCATTTGTATTCTTTAGTTAGAAAATCAACTTAGCTTCCTTCTCCATCGCTCTCATCTCTCTCCCTCGTCCAGCGTGACTCCGCTTGACTGGCACTTGCATTCTGTCACATTCTCTCCCACACTTCGTCAAGGAAAACGTTGCGCGCATGCACACTCTGTCGCCTGTCGCCAAATCAAGGACCACGATCCAAGGAGGGTGCAGCACATAAGCTGAAGCCAACCTCGACTCCCCCCACACATTCCCTCGCTCCTGCCTTCCACTTCCCAGTCTTAACAGTACAGCAGGCCTACTTGTACATTTGCACCTTCTGCTGACCCTATTACAGGTGGAACCTCCAGCCTTGTCGTTGCCAATAGATTAACCAAAGACCCTGAAGTTTGCATTCTTGTTATCGAGGCAGGACCATCTTGGGACTCTTACTCACTCAGCTAACATATTCTGACTGCTGACTTTGTTGTATGTGTGTGCAATTTTTTCAGTCATCAAGGAAATGTTAATCTGCAGGTTCCCTGGCTTGCTGGATGGCTCCTCATGAATGGAGATGCCATGGATTGGAATACTACGAGCACACCACAGCCTGGTCTAAATGGAAGATCACTGCTTTATTTGAGAGCTTGTGTTCTCGGTGGAAGCAGCTCCCATAGTGCGTTTTCCAAGCGAAATTTTAATAAATGCATGATTCCATGATCAGAAATTGTAAATATTTTTTGTTAATGTAGATGGGAATTGGGCTTGGGGATCATCAGATGATTTTGATAGATGGGCCAAGGTCTCGGGTGATGTAGGATGGTCGTGGAAAGAGATGTTACCTTATATGAAGAAAGTAACGTCCAAGTTGCTTTGATCGCGACATGTGTATTCCTCTGATGGCACCCAAATCAGACTGAGCATTGGACCAAAGCCACAGGTCATGGTCCAGAGATGGGAAATTTTGATCCTTGTGCCCATGGATTCAAAGGTCCTCTTAAAATTGGGTTGAATAATATCCGTCAAGAGACAGATATACTGGTCCTCCAGATGATGAAGGATTTACCGGATGAGTTTCCATTTATTGAGGATTACAACACTGGCAGGCTCATTGGTAATGGTAAGCGTTAAGCTTCTCATAGCACTACAACAGTCAACGTGGAGATTTCAAGGATGGACTCAGTTCTCTATTGCAAATGGGACCCGCTCCAGTGCAGCGACATCCTTCCTAGATCCGATTCTCGACCGGCCTAACCTCTCAGTGCTCATTGAGGCCTACATGATTTGGGTTTTGCAAATATCAAGAGGCAATTTTAGAACAGTGGAGTTTGCGCACAATCAGACAAGTACGTCATGGCTTAATTGGATGTTATCCCCACATGAATCAACCGTTCCTTCAGGTCCTCATCATTGGCTCACAGCATCTAAAGAGCTCATCCTCTCTGCTGGTGTTATTGGCACACCCCAAATTCTTATGAATTCAGGTATCGGCGACCCAGCTGAATTGAGAAAGGTTGGAGTTGCACCTGTGGTTCACCTTCCTAGCATGGGGAAGAATTTTACCACCCAGCCATTCACATTATTCAGCTGGCGGGTGTCAGGGGACACCTTTCCCCCTCACCTCCCTGTTATTTCGCCACCACCTTGGCAGCTCCAGCAGCCTTCCCTGGTATTCTAGAACACTCCTAGGACACCCCTCACTCGCCTCAGGCCTTGGTAAGGAAACACCTTGTCCTTCCTAGTATTTTCTCTCTTCCTTCCACTATCCTTCCCTTCTTTTAGTCACATTCCCTTTATTTCTGTTTCCCTGCACTCCCTTCCCCTCTGGGGCATCTCCTTTCCTTTTAAGATACCCTTCCTTCATCATTTCTTACAGCCTTACATGGCTAGCTACCATTGTAGTTACATGTGTTAGGCTTGTAGCCAGGTTTGGTAGTTGTTCATTACTTCCTTCCTATTTTGTTACTCCTTTTCTCAYCCTTGACTACATCTTCCCACCCTTGTCACACTGTAGTCAGTTCGTAGTTGAGCTTGGGGGTTCCTTACCCATTTCTCTAAGGATCCCCCTGCTCTAGGTGTGTAGTAGTCATTATTCTCCTTCTTAATATATTCTAAGGATCCCCCTGCTCTAGTCTGACCCTCAGTGGCCTCGGGCCCATTGGGCAGACCACCAGGTCGCCCTTACATTCAGGAGGTTATCATCGTCGCTGATAGACAAGCTTATAAGTGATGGTAGGTATTTCATCTTGTCACCTTCCCAGCCAGGACATAATGTGTTATCAGAATATATGCTAGAAGCATCAGAAGGACTATAAATAAATACATATCAGAATTCTGATATCAGAAGGACTTCTATAGAACTACATTATGACTCAGTAGAACTCATGGCTTATGCATGTACACCTCATGTATGCCTCATGTTACCTGGGTCTGTCTATTAATAGTGTTAGACACAGCCACCAATAGTAGTATATAAGAGAGTAGTACAATCTCCTTGTATCTTTAGCTTAGTGTTATACACTGTTCCTTGAACCTTCTTAAGTCTGATACTTGAGAGCCTTCATACACCAACTGTGAGATACATTGTAACTCTTGGACCAAGTCTGTATAGACATCTTTGACAAACTCTGTACGGCTCACTACAGATCCCTAACCTGGATAACAAAACACTAAGCTATCTCTGCTGCTTATCTGTTGATTGCCCTCCTCTGCTGTACCTCTGCTGCTGTTATACTTGGCCATTAATTCGGTGTGCTTACAAATAAACATGTGTTATCTGCTGCTGCTATTCTTCCCCTCTGCTGTCATCGTCCTGGATAATGATCCTGAAGGAGATGAAATTATCGCTGAACTTTATGTAATCCGAATACTCCATATCCTTTCATTCACCACCTACCAAATTCCCCTCTACTATCCCAATCTCCCAGCATTCCCCTTTCCAAACTACCATCCCCAAAAATTCCTCCCAGCTCTAATTGTGGTATACGCCATACCCACAATTTACAAACTATTCAAATACATCAAAAGAAGAATCGATCGCGGTGATTAACTGCTCCCACCACCACGTCTTCAGGGAAATACAAAGCCCCTGAACCCTCATCTGAAGAAGAACAATACCAAACCAGTGAAGAAGAAACACTATCACCTGAAGAACAAAGATAACAAGAAGAAAAACAAAGACAACTTGACTTTTATAAGCAACAAGCCGAACTAAAGAAAAAGGAGTTAACACTCCACCGAAGCTGAACCGCCTCTTCCTCTGTCTAGCTAATGCATGTGTCTCAACAGGACATTGGCCCTCCCACTTTAAGGACTCGCTCACTGTGGTGATCCCCAAGCCCAACAAGCTCACCCACACGGTCCCTAAGGACTTCCGCCCCATCACACAGCTCAACACCCTAGGTAAGCTATTTGAGAAGATGATCGCCCGACAGATGCAATACAACGCTGTCAGACACACCCTGGTCCACCCCAATCAACTGGGTGGCATTGCCGGCCGCTCCACTGAAGATGCGGNTCTAAGGATCCCCCTGCTCTAGGTGTGTAGTAGTCATTATTCTCCTTCTTAATATATTCTAAGGATCCCCCTGCTCTAGTCTGACCCTCAGTGGCTTCGGGCCCATTGGGCAGACCACCAGGTCGCCCTTACAGATGCCCAATGTGGGCCGAGTCGTGGAACCATAGGCCGGACCCGTAAGTCATGAGAGGTACCACACATGAGCGGTAGAGGAGGTGCTTGTTGGCAGGAGAGAGGCCATGGGATGAGTTACCTAGCATGTTCATGGCGCGGACGGTGGTGAGGGCGCGGGTGGAATAGAACCGAACGTGCTCCCGGAAGTTGAGTTGGCAATCGAAGAAGAAGCCGAGGTAGCGCCAGTGGGTAGGAGGGCGGGGGGAGGGGGGGTGTTGCCAGTGTAGGGGCGTAACCCAGGTCGAGTGGGGGCATGGCGTCATTGTGGCACCGGGTGAAGCAGAAGGCCTCGGTCTTGGAGTGTTCCAAGACCAGTCCGAAGTCGGCTAAGAGCTGGAAAACAATGCGGTAAGCTGCAACAAGGGCAGGACACACTCTGTCCCATTTAGAACCCCATACTACTAAGAGACCATCGTCTACATGAGAAAGGATGTCCGTACATGAGAGGACTGGATTGGAGGAGAAATGGAAGGACGCAAGGTAAATAACAGGTGCGAGAAAGAGAGAAGAGAGGATTGGGGAGAGGGCAGATCCCTGGACCACCCCTACGGAACAGTCGATAGAGTCAGAGAGGAGGCCGTGGCCCCAAGAGAGGCGGGTGCGGCGGGATGTAAGGTATGAGCAGAAGAAGTTTAGTAAAGGAGGAGGGAACCCTTGATGTTTGAGGATAGATATTAGCGTTTCATGATGGAGGGAAGGGAAGAACTGGGCCACGTCAAACGCGACAACCCCGGTTACCAAGTTTTTAGACCAGCCAGCCCGAACGAGATGGGTGAGAAAGAGTCCCGCATCTTYGGTGGAGCGGCCTGCGATGCCACCCAGCTGGTTGGGGTGGACCAGGGCATGCCGGACAGCATTGTACTGCATCCGGTGGGCAATCATTTTCTCGAACAACTTACCTAGGGTGTTGAGGAGCATGATAGGGCAGAAGTCCTTTGGGACTGTATGCGTAGGCTTGTTCGGCTTGTGGATAACCACCGTGAGGGAATCCTTGAAGTGGGAGGGCCAGTGTCCTGTGGCCACGCACGCATTAGCTAGGTTGAGACAAAGTGAAGATACCTCGGGGTCGGAAGTCAGGTCCTTGAGTAGGGACCATGAGAGGTGATCAGGACCGGGGGCAGACAAATTGGACATAGAGGCCAGTGCCTCTGATAGCTCCAGGGCAGAGAAGGGATGCCAAGCGCGGGCGCTGGCGCGAGGGAGGTAGTCGAGGCCTCCAACGTGGGGGCGTCTGTCCCGGGCATTGAAGAACTGGTGTTCGAGGGTGCTAAATAAGAGGCCTGGTGTGGTGCAGGGGGCACCAGAGGCCAGGTCAATAACTGCGTCAATGGCCGGGAGGGAGCAGGTGCCAACCCAGGACATGAGGTCCCAAGGGCATTTGTTGGAGTCAGCAATTTCAGCGATACATAAGTCGAAGTATGTGTGATGGGCGTCTCTGGTGGTTCTTCGGAACCGGTTCCAATTCTCTTTGGAGTGGTTGGTGCGGTAGGATGCCAGGGCCAGGGAGCAAGCAGGGGTCCACCATCCTTTGGAACGTGAGGAGACCAGGGAGGCTTTGGCGTGATTGGTCCACGCGTTGGAAAGGGCAGAAGCCAAGCTAGCAGCGAGTTGTTCCGTGCCAGCTGGAGAGTCCGGGGGGTCGGGGTGTAAATGGTGGAGCCAGGTGAGTGCTTCCCTGGAGGAGTCCAAGAAGGCTCGTTCCTCATCGGAGTCCTTCGGGAGGGTGAAACGCTGAACCATTGGGGTTTTTCCGGTGAGGGGGAGAGTGATGGCCAGAGGGGCATGATCAGAGGGGGCCCTGAGTTCAGGGATGATATGGTGGCCAGGGACGTGCCGGTCTTGGGCTAGGAAGAGGAGGTCAATGGTGGATGGAGAGCGCATTCCATCTCGGGGGAAACATGTGGGTGAGGGGGCCAACGGGAGAGAACGGACAAGGCCCATTTCATCACAGATTTCAGTGACGTGTTGGGCGCGTGAGTTGGAGCCCTTAAAGTTGGGGTCCCAGTCGGGGGAGCGGGTGTTGAGATCACCGGCCAGAAGGTCACATGTGGGAAGGCTAGTGAGTTTGGTCTCGAGAAATCGAAATGCAGTGTTGTGGTTGTCGTTGTATATGTTGCAGATGTTGAAGCACCTGGAGGGGAGGGCAAGTGAAATGAGGGCGATGTCTCGGTGGTCGATGAGGTCGCGTCGGAGTGTGGGTCGGTAGGGTCGGAGGTCCTTGTGGCAGAACGAAAGCACCCTGGGACGGTCGGGGCCATCGGCGAGGGGCGAAGGCCTGACGAGGCAGTCCCAGTCAGGATGGAGAGGGGCACCTACCACCGGGGTGCCATCAAGTGAGGAAGAGGAGGGGGCGGAACGGATGAGTC
>JAECYV010000110.1:0-14071 GCA_023014305.1 Lepiota subincarnata | reverse complement strand
TTGAGCGCTGGTGCAGCCATGCTCCTAGAATCAATTTCAAAATCATAGGAAGAATTCATGACGAGCCTCTCGAGCCGCCTTCTTAGCTTTCAGTTCCACGATTGTAGCAAAAAGGATGTTGCGAGTCGACCCCTGTTGCTATTTAGGCGTCTCTAAAGTGTATCACCGCTCGAGGATTAAGGCCGTAATGCAACTAAGGAAAACAGTGATTGGGGTAAAGGCAGGAACGACCATGGTATTGGTGTCCAGATAAAACAAAAAATGACACTAAGGAATAGGAAGAGATGCATGGGCTGTAGAAGCTGAGTAGAACCCGCCAGCGTTTAGTCTCAGTATTGATATAAAATCTCAGCGTCACGGTACTTCGTGAACAACTAATCTGTATTTTCGTACCTATTGATATAAAATCTACGGTAGGGTAGTTAGATATCAATGTGTCTCTAATAAAGGAAAAAGTACTCACCTCAGCGTCACGGTACTTCGTGAACAACTGAGGTGTGTCTATACATGAAAGGGTCCGTATATAGGTGGGAAATATAGGTTCTGTATAGTTTTAGTAGAAAGGGGAACACCGGCATGTAGGATTTGAAATACATGCCGGTGGATGTGATCGCTGACCACTTTTGGTGATACATCTCTTATGTTGTCGCGCCTCGCCAACACTCAGTTCCCGAGGTTTTGGAAACCGACAAACAAAATCAACCACAAAAAATACGAAAAATAGCCGCTAAAAGGATCACTCATCCGGCAGGAACAACAGTACCAGAAACAACTTCAATTTCCATTTCCTCTAACACTTTCCTGCCTCTCGATGCCCAAGACACTTGAAAAAGAACAAATTCAAATCACTAGAGTAACCTTAATCTACGACAACCGTCAGCCCGGGCTTACTACAATCGCTCTAGTGTACATGTATACAGACCAGTAGTGTAACAGGAGAAATATTATCTTATGTCCCTTTTGATGTGGTGGCTACTGGGGGTTAGTTCGATCATGCTTACAGGAGCCTCAATAGCCAAAGGGGACCAGGTTCCGGAACCCAAAGCTTGAGATTTCGGGGTTTCCAGGGGCCCGGATAATTCTACCAGAATGAAATAGAATGAGGACGGCGAAACAGAAAACCGTTGAAGAAATGACAGGAGTGGCATGAACGGTCAGAGCGTCTACTTGAGCTTCCATCAGTTATTGTCCGTTAATTTAGAGAAAGAAGCAGCTGATTACCCAGGTTGATGGTGACTGGGCTGCATGGTCCAAGGATGTGCCGTCGTGTGGCTGGATCCAGGGCAGGCCTGGCAGAGCGGGGACTGGATGTCTCTGGCCGGGTGCCCCAGACAGTTCATGTATCTGGTTCAGCGTTGGACACTAGACTCAAGATCCCGGAGAAATGGGTGGATGTTCAGGTTAGGTGCTGTAGATACATATGTATGTACATCGGGTTTGGTGTACTTGGTTAGATATAGGACCTGTGCATCACCAGGGGCGGGCTCTGGTGGAATGGGGGCAGGTTGACGTTTGACAAGTCGGGATCTAGAAATCCGAGAAGAGAGGAGGGAAGAACAAGTCATGAACACTGCATCTTTTTTTTTTTCACCAATCCCCATCTGGAATCGGTTGGAAAGAAGTCCTAAGGTTCCCCAAGGAGTGTCCCAAGCTAGTGGCAAGAATGCAAGGACGCAACGCGGGCGGAAACCAGCAGAGCTTATACTGTGCAACTGTACAGAACATAACAATTTTCAGAAAGGTACTATAAATGTATGTTGGAGAACAAAAGCGTCTACGGAGGGGACTAGCCGGTTCAGAGTCATGAAGGCGAGATTTACACTTGCTAGGTGGGTCGTACACCAAGCTTTCGTGCAGTCCTCTGTCGGCTAAAATGCTCGTAAGCCCCTTGCGTTGTTGGACAGTCATCCATCTCATTGTCATGATAATATGTGTGCCAATAGAAATTGGCAAAGGGTACTCCTTAATAATGTAGTTCCGATATCAAGCAGTGGACGAGCGGGCCGCTACTGTTTTTTTTTTTACACATTCGCACATATCTACATTTAAGTGGCGAGAATGATACAACGTATCGCAATGTAGACTCTGAAAGGCTCTAGCATCCAGCAACACCTCGTGGGCTCATGCAACATTACCACATTATCCCAGATATTCGTGCAAGTGGGGCGCCGGATGCAGAGGATGGCTTCTTCTATACTCGCTCTCTGAGACATATATTTTACCATACCAGTAGAATGTTCCTGTCATATACCCGAACCGTCATGATTACCTCGTCTTGAATGTAGGTTTGAGTTGGTAGAACTTGCCTTTTATCATGCCCCTAAGCAAACCTCAACTCGCTGAACTCGGTCCCACCCGCAGGTTGCCACCGCACTGATAGCTGGCGGATATGGAGTAGAACCCGGCAGGCTAGTATCGAACGAACTATGGTGTTGAGACTATGGTGCTAAATCAGTTGCGTTGTAGTATAAGGGACGTGGATACCGAACTCACCATACGAAGAGAAACATATTCTCTGGCTGTAACGCTATGTCAGATTAGATTGGATTTGAATTTGCGCGGGATATTACAATCTTGAGCATCACAACAAACGTTGCAGTGGAAATACCTAGAAACATGAATATGGTCAGTGGCCGCGTCTTAACTGGCCACAATATGAAACAGACAGAGCAGGTAGGCATAGAACATGATGCCTATGGCAGTGTTACCATCGATTCAAATGAAGGGATATCCCCTTACCTTCTGTATAAATGGCCCTTATCATTTCAGAGTTTGTAAGCACGTTGAACCTAGATGTATCTAGTTCAAACATTAACAAGAGGCTCCAGAAGCTGATGCAAAGGAGAACATACACTCCATCCATGTTGGATAAATCATTAGACCCAGCATACCTATATCCAATTGAACTCATCATGATCATATACAAAAATGATCAACAAAGACCTACCGACATCATAGATCGCCTGACATATGAAATTTATGAAGAGCTTCATGGACCCCTGGGTGATTACAAGGCAACCTCCAGAAGGCTGAACTGAAAAGTCTAGAAGGAACGGTAATGAGGGTAAATTGACCGAGAAACAATGGGCCTACATTCAAGAGTGGCCAATATTCTATAGTAATTGAAGCTGGTATAGATCAAGATGCCCAGGCAGAAGGTGCACAGCACTGTGATGACAACCTTCTTCATCTTCCAAATGACACATACACGCATTGCTAGAATATCTGGAATGCCATGTTGATTGGTAAAAGGCAGTCGTTATGAAGACTCACACTCCGCCATGGCAATTGCGACAATGTAGACGGCTGCAGAATTGAGTAGATTACCAGCTAGTAAGCCACCTTCACAGTGTGATGCAATACACACCTCCAATTGTTTGGAATAGTGGTTTGCACGTGTTGGCATGACCAATGCCGTGCAGGCCTGATAAAAAGAGGTGCAGGTGAGAATGTGCCAGAGCCGATATAAAGGTCGTGTCTTACGGAGGTAGAGCAAGCTAAACTCGATGATGGGAGCATATCGGCTATATAGGTATGCGACTTTCGTCAAGTTCCATCTTGATCCCCAAACTAAGTCCACTTCGAGGTCAAGAGTGATTATCCACTCAAACACCTGCAACCCTGATATTTACTCGGAGTACCTGGAGCGAGAAAATGCATTGTACTAACCACGATTGTAGCCGACGCCACTGGTATTATTGAGTAACAATCACAAAGTGGAGGAAGCAGTACGAACTCTCAATATACTACAAAAATGATAAATTTGAAAACAAATGCTCTACGGTTCAACTTACCCTCTCAATTAGCAAAAGGTGGATAACTTCTGGTACATTAGGGCCAAGGTCCATCTCGGAGACTTGAGAAACTCTGATAATTAGGACTGGGGGGAGGGGCAGGGAAGCGAGAGGGGGGGGGTGGGGATTACTGATAGGTTATGATAGGAAGTGATTCTTCGAATCGCTATATAACATTCCATAGGAAACGACATGATGTATATGACATGTCCGACCGCTCTTCAGCCATGGAGTATGGAAAGCAAGAGCACGAAGCTTCAGAACGCCCATCCAAACAGTGATGGCTGTTTCCTTGCAGGTACCTTAGTGTAATCGATAGATCTGATCATCACGAGTGATTTAACTGCAAGTGTCACAGCTTCCATGAATCACCAGTCATCCTAAATGCCCTCGTTGATCGGCTCCTCATCTGAGAATGTAGCCTCAATGACCTCAAACTTATTATCCCCTTCTTCCAATTTGTCTAGTTGTCTCATTTTCTGCACCTGTAGGAGAATATTATGTTAGTTGTTACTGAGGAAGAATAGTAGACTCTACCCAGGCCATGGCTGCTGTTGACACCTCTAAGATAGTAAAAAACTTCAACATCAGAGCAGGGAGTCATAGAACATGATGCCTATAAAAGCGTTGCCATCGTTTCGAATGTAGGGATATCCCCTTACCTTCCATATAAATAGCCCTCATCATACCAGAGTTTTCAAGCATGCCAAACCTAGATGTATATGGCTCAAACACCAACGGGGGGCTCGGGATGCTGTTGCAAATTAGAACATACACTCCGTCCAGGTCGGATAAACCATTAGACCCCATACCTATGCTGAATTCAAACTCGCACAGCGCAGTGATGTCAAATTTCTTCATCTTCCAAATGACACATACACGCATTGCTAGAATATCTGGAGTGTCATGTCGATTGGTAAAAGACAGTTGTTATAATGCAGAATCCTGATCTCTAGTTGTAACTAAGTTGGCCACACCTGTGTGCTTGGGGGGGGCGGGGGGCGGGAATGTTTAATTATGTTTGTGGTGTCTTCTCAACTTGTCAAGCTCTCGGTACATCATTACATCATAGCACTCAATGTTCATCTTTGCCGCTGACTACTCTTTATATGACGGAGGGGGGCTTGCGTGAGATGTGGCCATAGTCGAAACAGATAGCATACGCTCAAGCCTTGAATCTGCGGGTATGTCGAAAATGCTGGTCTCTCCAGCTCGATGTCCGTACCGTTACCCGAGTATTTGATTATTCTATTTCATATTTTTCATGATCTCTGTAGGTACACATTATGGACTTTATTGTTTTCTTTTTTTTCTTTCTTGCGACGATCGATCTACATTACTAGGTAAACATATGTACATAGTATCTCGTCGTACTTAGGTAGCGTCCGTACTTCCTAGGACTCCAGCTTGTCTTACTGGATCCTAGGTGCGTAGTTACTACCGTCATGTTCTCTTTAGCTTGTCTTACTGGATCCTAGGTGTTGATCCAAAATATATTATCGTGACGTTTACACTGCGCGTTTCTACTCTCGTTAGGGTATGGTCGAGAAAATGTGTTTAATTTCGTCTATTCGAGCGCGATTGGCATCCGAGAGCTGGCCTGAATGAGCTGAAGCATCTAACCTGCCGAGTTTCGCCTCCAGCTGTGTTGTTAATTACTGAATGTGATTCAATGTAGTCCTAGGGTCCTGCACTCTTGCTTCAGGGGTTTCGGGATCGCGAAAAGGGCCACTGGGATCCTCTGTCGATTCGCTACCTCTGTGGCTCTCAGTTTCATGCCGAGCAGAGATCGGTTGGCCAGGCAAAGGTGCTCTTTCCCCTGGTTGGTGCTTAGCAAGGGACAGGTCGCGTTGGGCTGGGGCACTGCTAAGAAAAGGGCGAGCAAGGACCTGGGCGGTTGTGTTTGCCTGCCGGCGACGCCGGAACTTGCGTCGGAGAATGCAGAATGCAAGGAGGGCCACTATCACGATAACTGTTGCTCCAACGACTCCTCCTCCGGCTGCCTTAGGCGGCCCAGTACTTGAGCTAAAGTGAAGTTAGAAGCAATAATCATCCAGTGGATTTGATCAACCGAACCTGACTGTGCCGATCTGAGTGGCAACCTCGGTGATTGTGGTGAAGGTCCGGGCGCCGGTTGTCAAAATAGCAGTGACCATGATAGCAGGAAGGGGAGCAGAACTACTATAAGAGAAGTTTAGCGCAAAACAGGGGGAGGAAAATTATGCACGTACAGGGCTTTGCCATATAATGGCGAGTTATCATCAGCAGGGCTTGTTGTCGATGGCTGCAGGGATGCAACAAAATGGGTTTGTGTTGCCTGAGTCACCGGTGGAAATACGGCGGTGCAAATTTGAGTGGTCGGCTACCATGACTCGGGTGCTCAGGCCCAAGGTTGAGAGTCACGACTCACCAGCGGATGATTCCTATGGCGTTAGCGAGTATGTGAGTTGTCGGCATTGTGCTTATATTCAAGAACCAATCACTTCATCTGGCCAAATTGTTGCCTGTCGACAAACGATCAAATTGTTGAACTGAATGTTGGTGTTGAGATCTCAGAAATCAGCATGGTTATTTGATCGGGCCCGGCCAATGACAAAAGGTCCAAGGCAAGGCTTGACTACTCAGCGTGCTTGGTTCCTATCTTAAATTCCACATCTATGGAAGCCAGCCCAATCTGTAGAGCAAGGGCAGTATAGGCCGAATAAACTCAAGTTCTTCTCCCTCTCTCTCCCTTTCTCTTTCGAGACTCTATCTCTTCATTCCTCCTATTCCCTCGTTTCTTTCACCAGCCCTTCTTGTGCTTGGACCACTGCAATCCACATATCGGCCATAACTAGTATCAGTACCTGAAATCGTGGTTGTTGGACTTGACCGCACTCGCCATTTTCTAACCGACAACCAGTCACCTGATCTTTCAATACCAAGT
The DNA here is from genome assembly GCA_023014305.1 of Lepiota subincarnata. Taxonomy (NCBI): domain Eukaryota; kingdom Fungi; phylum Basidiomycota; class Agaricomycetes; order Agaricales; family Agaricaceae; genus Lepiota; species Lepiota subincarnata. The sequence goes on along the minus strand of JAECYV010000110.1, from coordinate 7,351 downwards.
GCAGATAGACCTGGACGCACATGTAGGTGCTTGAACAGGGGACCTCATCGACCTTGCCGTCCATTTACGATGGATGTAGCAATGTGTCCATACTTAGGGCAGTAAAAATAAATAATTATGCTTGCAGCGCCGTCTCGGCTTACCGAGCTCTCAGTACATCGGTACATCATCTATATGGTTAACTACTCTTTATACGAAGGAGGACTTGTGTGGAATGTGGCCATGCTCAAAAAGGATAGTGCACGCCCATATTTTGGGTCTGTGGGTACGGTCGAGAAAATGTGCCTAATTTCATCTAGTCGAGCACGATCGGCATCCGAGAGCTGGCCTGAGCGAGCTGAAGCACTCAACCTGCCGAGTTCTGCCTCCAGCTGTGTTGCCAAATTTTGAATGTGGTCCAATGTAGTCCTTGGGCCCTGTATTGTTGCTTCGGAAATTTCGGGATCGCGAAAAGGGTCATTAGGGACCTCTGCTGAATAGTTATTTCTGCGGCTCTTGGTTTCATGTCGAGCAGAGTCTGGTTGACCAGACAAAGGTGCGTCTTTACCTGACTGTTGCTTAGCAAGGAATGGGTCACGGTGGGCTGGGACACTGCCGAGAAAAGGGCATGCGAGGACCTGAGCAATTGTGTTTGCCTGCCGGCGACGCCGGAGAATCCAGAACACGAGGAGGGCTAGCACCACAATAACTGTTGCTCCAATGGCTCCTCCAATGATCACCTTAGGCGGCCCAGTACTTGAGCTAAAGTGAAGTCAGAAGCGAGAATCATTCAGTAAATATTATCGACCGAACCTGACGGTGCCAATCTGAGTGGCGACCTGGGTGGTTGTGGTGAACGTCCGGGTGCCCGACGTTACAACCTCGGTGACCTGAATCTGACCGTCGGGCAATGTCCTGGTCGTGGACGTGGTGAAAACACCTTCGCTGACAATTGTCATCTCGACCTCGACAGTAGTAAATGCTCTTGATGCATCGCCAACATGGCCACCACCTGCACGGACTGCGGAAGGGATAGGAGGGGGAGTGGAACTACTACAAGGGAGGTTTAGTGTAAAACGCGGGGAGAAAAGTGGTGGACGTACGGGGCCTCATCGTATAATGCCGAGTTGTCATCGGCGGGGCTTGTTGTCGATGTTTGCAAGGGCGTAATGGTACAACTTTGTGTCGCCTGGGTCACTGGTGGAAGAGCAGGTGTTATAATGTGCTCGGGTGCGGTTACTGATTGGGTGGACAGGTGGACTGACACAGCTGGGGAGACCGGTGTCGTACTTACGGGTTTCCGGGAAGGTTTGGTAGGTTTAGGCAGAGGTTTCGGCTGGTATTGAGACGGGTGGATGGTAACGGTTTTCAGGGAAACTGTCGTTTGAGGGGGCTTCGGCCGTGAGGTCTTTGTCAGGTGTGTGGTAGGTTTAAGCGGAAGTTTTGGCTGGTGTTGAGACGACTGGGTGATAACGGTTTTCAGGGAAGATGTTGTTTTGGGGGGCTTCGGCCGTGAGGTTTTTGTCGGGTGCGTGGGAGGTTCAGGCAGAGGTTTCGACTGAACTTGTGGCGACTTGGTTACAACGGGTGGGTCAGAAGCAGGTCCCTTGACATGGCCGTCGCCGCTACCACCACCCTTTTTCCCATTCTCATTTTTGTCACCGTGTACGGGCCCCTGGGGAGGGTTTGTTTTGGGAGGTCCTGGCAGCGGTTTCTTCTGCTGATCTGGATTTGGCTTGGGCGGAGGGACGGTTTGAATGATTACAGGTTCCTTGGCACCGCCATTGCCGTTGGTCCTATTATTCCCACCATTTTTATTATTATTCCCATCGCTGTTTCCGTCGCCTTTCCTGCCATTTTTTCCATTTTCGTTCCCACCGCTGTTCCCGCCATTCTTCCCATTGCTGTTCCCACTATTGCCCTTGCCCTTGTTCCTCTCATGGCGCCTGCTGTTATTCCCACCATTGTGCCCGCTGCTGTTCCTGTCATGGGGAGGGCTTGTTGTCGATGACTGCAGGAAAACAATAGTATGGGTTTGTGTCGCCCGAGTCACTGAAGGAAGCGCAGGGGTGCGAATTTGAGGGGTGGGCCATACATTCTTAGGGTGTTCAGGCCTAGTGATGGTTAAGAGTGAGGGAGTCACGACTCACCAGCGGATGGTTCCTAATTAAAGGTGTTAGCAAGTATGTCACAAGGGCCCAATACTTAAGGTAAAGAAATAATCACCCATGTGTTCTCAGACCCCTGACTAGAAAAGTGGGTGCTGCTGTAGAGGTTCTCAATAGCCAGCGATATCAGTGCATTTATCCATCAGCAGCGCTGAAGGAGAGCCATACCTCAGTTCTGTTACAGTTGTTATCTCGCGGCGGTTAATAGCTGTGACCCGGAGGCGCGGATCCACAGTCTATGTCATTGTGAGCTCCGAAGGATTATAGGAGATAACACCGCCACTCACACCCATGTTTGACAGTTGACGCCCTTCCAAGGGAGCCACCAAAGGAACCTTCATCGCAAGGGGAAATAAAAATAAAAAGATAAAGTAAAATAAAATGAGAGAAAGTCCAAGAAAGCGAAACGAATGGATATAGGAACGAGCGTATATGGCAGCCGACTACAATGAGAGAGTCCTTGAACCAACTCTTTTTATGAGTTTTACGCTTGCATGGATTTTCTGATATTTGAGAACAGATCACTTTACCCTAGCCTGTGTTTGATTCGAGTTCTGACCGGCAGATTGTTGCAACCATCAAACGGTTGAACTGGATACTGGCGTTGAGATCTCAAGAASCAGCACTGTTATTTGATCGGCCGAGACTATGAGACCCAAATTYCACTTAGTGTARCATAATCTAGTGCGCAGGAGTGGCATATCCTGCCCGGTTAATCAAAAGAGGCCCACGGTGAATGCTCAACTACTCGAACACCGAGCTTGACTTTTTTTGGTTCTGATSTTGCATTTAATAAAGCACCAACTCTTTCGAGAATCATTCAAAAAAATAGTGGAGCCAACCCTAGGTTCTCTCCCGTTTCGCTGCTGCATGTTTATCGCAATTCAGTAAAATAGGCACACAGCCGCCCAATATCATCAAGTCCAAAAATAATCATGGAGTCCACGAAGTCTATAAATACGGCACAAGCAAGACACAGTGTTAAAACACAAGGTCGATCTTCTGTTTGAAAACGATAAATAAATAGGTATATGCAATCGGGGCCGAGCACTTACATGCGCGATACTGGAAGGAGACGACGAAGCTCTAGAGAGCCGGCGCACTGACTTCCCCGCGCAGGCACGGAAAGAGGATAGAGAAGCATGTTCTTAATGGATAAACGTCTTGTAGAGGTCTGGTGCTGATCTGGCTCAGGTACAAGATAAGTGAAATTGCTGGTCATTAGCAAACGTTTTGAATCGTGGAGTGGTCCTTGCTACGGTTGCTGGTGATGTTCGCTTAGCGCCATCCCCAAGCTCACGCAACATTTCGGATCCAGGGTATGTGGCATCAAGGGAACCGCCCAAGTCCCTTAACCGGTATCTGCCACCGTCGGAGGGGTTATGCCGGTCTGTAGTATACACACAACACTAATACTCCTGTTTCACCTACGAACTAGTAAAGAAAAATAATTGATATAACCAGCATCAGCTTAGCTGAGTATGGTAGGGTTCGCCTTGGGACATTCTCATTTCCTGTCCAATTCGCGGTATCGTATATTCCACATCTCTAAGAGCCAGCCCAAGCTGTAGAGGGAGGGCAGTATAGAACAAACTGAAATTCTCCTGGGCATCGGCCTTTCTCTCTCTCTTCGCTTTTCCTTCTATTATTGAACGTTAAACCAGGTTGAACCATATGGTTACCATTTAGCTCCACGCGCATACTTGAGGCGGTACAGATGATTGATTATGTTAATAGCACCTCMTCGGGTCAAGCTCTCGAGACATCGCTACATCATAGCACTGAATGATCATCTATCTGTATGGCTAACTACGCTTTATATGAYGGAGGAGGGCCCGYGTGGGATGTGGCCGTACTCAAAACAGATAGCRCGCGCTCAAGTCTTGGATCCGCGGGTACGGTCGAGAAAATGTGTCTTAYTTCGTCTAGTCGGGCCCGATCGGCATCCGAGAGCTGGCCTGAACGAGCTGAAGCACTTAACCTGCCGAGTTCTGCCTCCAGCTGTTCTGTCAATTCTTGAATGTGGTCCAACGTAGTCCTTGGGTCGTGTCTCCTTGCTTCAGGAGTTTCGGGATCACGAAAAGGGTCATTGGGAATCTCTGCCGATTCGTTACCTCTGTGGATCTCGATTTCGTGTTGGGTGGGGTCCGGTTGGTTAGACAAAGCTACCCCTTCCCCTGGTCGTTGCTTGGTAAGGGATGGGTCATGTTGGGCTGGGGCTTTTCCAAGGAAAGGACGGGCMAGGATCCGAGTGGTTGTGTTCGCCTGCCGGAGWCGCCGGAGCTTGCGTCGGAGAATGCAAAACGCAAAGAGGGCCAATATCACAATARCTGTTGCTCCAATGACTCCTCCGATGATCGCCTTCGGCGGCCCAGTACCTGAGCTAAAGTGAAGTCAGAAGGGAGAATCATTCAGTGAATTCCATCGACCGAACCTGACTGTGCCAATCTGAGTGGCGATCTCAGTGGTCGTGGTGAGCGTCCGGGTGCCCGAAGTTGTGATGGTGGTGACTTGAACCCGGCCATCGGGCAATGTCGTAGTCGTGGCCGTGGTGAAAACACCATCAGTGACAAACGTCGTCGTGACCTCGACGGTGGTGAATGCTTTTGAAGCGTCGCCAACAGGGCCACCACCTGCACGGATTGCGGAAGGAACCGGAGGGGGAGTGGAACTACTACAAGGGAAGTTTAGTGTAAAACGGGGGAAGGAAAGTGATGGACGTACGGGGCTTCGTCGTGTAATGCCGAGTTGTCATCGGCGGGGCTTGTCGTCGATGGCCGCAGGGATGTAATGGTACGAGTCTGCGTCGCCTGAGTCACTGGTGGAAATGCAGTGGTGCGAATTTGAGCGGTCGGCCAAACATTATTAGGGTGCTCAGACGCATTGGGTGTGGGATTCGGGCTAAAGGGGTTGGTAATGTGAGTAGCTTGCACAAGAGCCTATTATGGTAGGAAATGATGACCCTGGCATTCTCAGATCCCCGACTTGAAATGCAGGTGCTACTGTGGAGACTCTCAATAACCAGCGATATCAGTGCATTTATTCGTTAGCAATGCTAGAGTGGCATACATTAGTTCTGTTACAGTTGTTGTCTCACGGCGGCCAATAGCTGTGACCCGGAGAGGTGGATCTGCCGCAGGTACCAGTTCCATTCGTTCAGGAACAAGCTCAGTTTCATTGGGCCATGCATCTGATAGCCTAGTACCAAAGAACTGGACCTATTCATTGTGAGTTCCTAAGGATCACAGGACGTAACACCGGTCTACTTACGCCTCTGTTTAACAGCCGAAGGCCCTCCAAAGGAGCCATCGAGCGAATYTGGGGGAGGGGGGTAATCCGACAAAATGAGGCAAATAGATATGGAAACGAGTGTACGTGGCAGCCGGCTACCAATTGTTGAGACAGTTCTTGARCCAGCTCTTTTTATGAGAATTGTGCTTRTATTAAAGAATTGATCACTCCATCTGACCTGTGTTTCATTGGAGTTCTGATTGGCAGATTGTTGCCTGTCGACAAATGATCAAACTGTTGTGCTGGGTGCTGGGATTGAGATGTTAGAAGCCGGCGCTGTTGTTTGATCAGGCGGGATAGCGAGAGCATGTGCAAATTGTAGAATGCTACCCAAATTCTGCCGGGTGTTTTTAATCCAGTGCGTAGGGAGCGGTATATCCCACTTGGAAAGGCCAAAGGTAAATGCTCAGCTACCCAAATAACTACTCTTTATACGAAGGAGGAGGACTCGTGTAGGATGTAGCCGTACTCGAAACGGATAGCATACGCTCAAACCTTGGATCTGCGGATACGGTCGAGAAAATGTGCTTAATTTCACCTAGTCGAGCGCGATCGGCACCCGAGAGCTGACCAGCACGAGCTGGAGCACTTGATCCGCCGGATTCCGCTTCAAGCTGTACTGGAGAGAAGGGCGGGGGCGTTGGTATGTTCACCTGTAGCTGCAACGGCTCGGTGATACTAATGTCATCGTCGGAGAGCATAGAACGGTCATCACACTGACGAGACAAGGCTTCTGATGAGGTTACCAGAGCGGTGGAAATGTCGTTGGTTCCCATTTGTCTCCCGAAAGGGTATGAAGAATCTTCAGGTTCGGTGGGGCGGTAGGGGCCCTGCGTGTTCTTACGCCTGCGCCTGTGTCGGAGACAGAACAAAACAACCCCGAGGACTATAAGGAAACCGAGAGCACTAGCGATAACACCTCCAACAATCGTTCCCACATTATCCCCCGCATTTGACCTATGCAATTTCTGCGTCAAAATACGAACAATGACTAAGGGTTGAACGTCTCACCGAACCAATGCGGTTGGCCTGGTGGATACAATTGCCGAGGTCGAGGTCACCATGCTTGTGAACGTCGAGAGTCCGGTAACTGTGCTGACTGAACCACGGGGCAAAGTGGTGAGGGACGTTATCTCAGTGACTCCAGTAGTGAGGACAGCTGTTGTAACGAATCCCAGAGTGGTCAGAGCACCAGCATCGGCGTTCGTGTCTCCCAAAGGCGCCCTTGAAAATGCAATTATGTGAATGAGATAACTGAGGAAGGGGCGACACATACGAGAGTATCGATGAGCTTGGGATGACAAGGACAATTTTGCCTGGCGTAGGAACTGTTGATCGAGTCAATTCAGGAATTGCGGATGTCGCCGTCGGTGTAACAAAAGTAGTGGATGTAAGCCCTCCGTGGTTTGGTGTGCTCGCGCTCTGAGAATGTGGGATCTCTTGACTTGGTCTCGGAAGTGCATCCTGTGGTGTTGTACTAGGGACACTGGGGGTCACCTTCGTGGCTGGTGGTTTACTTGTCTGACTTGAGGGATTGATAGGGCGTGTGGTGGCAGGTCCCGGGACCATTCTGATAGCGGAATGCTATGGCACAGAGGAGAACAAAGATCCCAAGCTCGGTTCGCTGTGAGAAGGCCCGTGGGCCTCGTCGTACGGCTGGTAGGCGCCGAGGAGTGGAAAATCAGTTTAGTTCCTGCTGGGATGGTGGGTGCTGAAGAAAGGGAAACCGGCGTAGTAGATACTGAATGGGTTCAATGTGGTAACTGCTGGGGCTGAGAGCTTGGATGAGCCTGTGGAGGTGATGATGGTTTCGCCAGGCTTAAGTACGCAACATCCAGTCGTCAATAGTGTACTGCCATGGCTGATTCGGTCATCAACTATATATCATCTTTACCAAGGAATCAATCACCTCG
>JAECYV010000102.1:0-16603 GCA_023014305.1 Lepiota subincarnata | reverse complement strand
CCATACATGCACAATGTCATTCGTCGTAGACAATCCTGTATCAACCGCACATACTCACCATACATACCCAATTTCATTCGTCGTAGACACACCTGTCTCAACCCCGGTGAATCGCTATGCTTGCACAGTTTCATTCGTCGTAGACAATCCTTTATCAACTGCACCTCTCACCATACATACACAATGTCATTCGTCGTAGACAACCCTTTATCAACCGCACCTACTCACCATACATCCACGGTTTCATTCGTCGTAGACAATCCTGTCTCAACCGCAGTTACTCGCCAACCATTCGCAATGTCATTCGTCGTAGACAATCTTTTATCAACCGCACCTACTCGCCATACCTGCGCAGTTTCATTCGTGGTAGACAATCCTGTCTCAACTGCACCTACTCGCCATACCTGCACATTCTCATTCGTCGTAGACACATGGTGACTCGCCATACATACGCAATGTCATTCGTCGTAGACAATCCTGTATCAGGTACAGTCACTTGCTAGACATACGCAATCTCATTCGTTGTAGACAATCCTCTATCAGCTGCACCTACTCACCATACATCCGCCATTCTCATTTGTCGTCGACAATCCTGTCTCATGCACGGTGACTCGCCATACATACGCAACGTCATTCGTCGTAGACAACCCTGTCTCAACCGCCGTTACTCGCCAAACATGCACAGTTGCATTCGTCGTAGACAAAACCTCTATCAGCCGCAGTTCATCCATTTTCCAGCCCAACCGGTATTATGCCCGCGAGTCACGTGTACATGTTCCCAATCACGTGCACGTTCCCAATCATGCAGAGGGGCCCGCCGCCCATGCATGTAACTAGCCAAAGTATTGGTGGGACATGTGTCGCATATGCTTAGGGAGCTCTCTGGAGCCACCGTGCCCAACTAATATTACTTCTATGCCCCTCAAGTCCCGCTATACAGCTTAGCAGTCCACCTTGCCCTTATTACCTTGTACCTGCCCTGTACAATTCCTACCTCAATCTAACAATTAGCCCTTGTAGCCCTTGTACCCTTACTATCTTGATCTTCTCCCCACTCCCCGCAAAATATAATCTATTCCCATTACAAATATTTAGCCCCTGTCTCTATCACCCTCTCAGCAAAATCCGCCAACTCATTCACAAACTCCACATTTGTCCTCGTGCTGAGAGGTTTATCCACGAGGGAAATGTCTTGACACACTGCTTCCACAAGCCCTCTTTTGTCCTCCCTCCCATCTCCTGACTCTTCATCAAGCTTAGAGTCGATCCACCGAATAACCTGTCGAACTCGCCGTGCCCAATACCTACTGCACACTCTTACCCCACTGTGTGCTGATATCTCAAACGTTAGTACTGCGTGGAGTGCATGCGGCGGGATGCAAAACGTCGTCGGTTCCTCAGCCAGAAATACCACCAGCCCCTCCAGCTCACGAATCGCATCTACGGTGTGCTCAATTCCGCGCGTGTTGATGTACGGCCATCTAGTTTGCAGCTCCCTTTCTTCGTACCCACCACTAGCCCACACAAGCCATAGTTTAGACCCTTGGATGTGCTGCATCATTTGCCCGCATACCCAAAAGTCCGCGTGTGCTCCTGTCGTCGCTCCTGGAACAGATATCGCCGTCCTCCACCCATCATGCACCCCTCTACACCGAAACCACCCTGGAAGCTGAAGCCCACAGGCCCCAAGGCCCTCCGCCGTTGCTGGAACGGATAGCGGTGAGTACGTCGCCCCCATTTTGCTCGACCCCATGTGCCCTAGCATCGAAGCTAGGATCTCCGTCCCAGACATACCCGCGCCCTCTGCACCTCCTGTCTTCAGATTGACCAGGTCCACGTTCTCTCCCTTCCTAACCGCCACTAGATCCGCTATCGCCCCTTCCATCGTTGGCTTCTTACCCCCTTTGTGGCTCAGACCCCTCTTAATCCTGATTCCCCTATCTTCGTCGCTGTAATCCCCTTCTATCACCATAAACCGCTCGCAATTGTTGAGCAGCGCATCAAGAACCTTCTTCCCCGATTCTTTACGCTCTTGGTGCGTCGGTATCGAATCCCACCGCTCTATCAGCTTAAGAATGTATCCTGCTCCACTAGTAAGCCCCCATTCTCTCTTTTCCCAGTGAATTTATCCTACCTCGGTTGTATGATTCCCTACACATATACGTCAGATTATATAATACGTTTATTTTGGTAACTTCTCCTGCCTTGTATTAGTTTCCATTGTTGGACGTCGCGGTATGGATTAGCGATCAATGATGTGACAGGGTTGAAAATTTCCTCGTGACTGACCGTTGCGTGGCATGTGACTCAACATCACTACCACGTGATAAACCTCCCTTCCCCACGCAATTTTCCATCCAAACAACCGCATACACACCCCTTTCTCTCATCGTCGCCATCAATCTATCATGGAAATCTCCGGCACTCCCAATTGGCCTGCCAGGGCGACCCCCCGCGCCATTAATCGGACAAGACAGATCCAATATTTCATTGAGGATCGGAACCCCGGATCAGAACTTGTAATAATCCAGGCCATCAACCTTTTTGACCGTGACTCCGGCCCGTATGATTGGACATCTATTCCACGCCGCCTCTGCCCAATCGTCCGGGCTATCGCGTGGATTCAGTGGGGCTATGCCGCCGCTTACGAGCATGTCAAACACAACGATCTCCTTGGGAAGTACCTTCTCTACTTGGAGAAGGTCCTAGATGACCTTTGGGAAAAGGTTGAGGCAGGGAAGGTGGACGAATGGGAGAGAGGCTTTGGATCCAGCTGGGCCCAAACTCAGAGGTACGGCAAGGGCTGGCATTCAGGGCCTTACATACAGGGTGCTGTCCTTCGCGGCCTCATCAAGCTGGAGGACCTCTCCCAGCCAGTAGTTGACTGGGAAGCCATTGTAGATGAGATCGAAAAAAACRGCTTTCCCGGTTCCCTCATATACACCGGATGTATCCGGTTTGATACCCTTACAGTGGTGCCCCGCTCCAATGTTGTAGAAGAGGTGGTCCGTCAGGCTCTGGCTGAAGAAAAAGGTGCCACTTAGCTCAACTGAATCCCTCTCCTCATTTACTCTCTTGTACCCAGGGGACCGTTTTTCAGAGAACCCAGGGGTCTCTGCTATGGCCCAAAAAGACACCGAAGAGCAATTAGCAGGAGAAAAGAGGGAGAGGACTCGTGAACGAAAAGGCAAAGGGTCAGGTCAGGGTAGGTGGGAAAACCTTGGTGAAACACTTTGCTCAAACCTGTCACTTTAGCTAGAAAAATGCGACGCTTGACCCGGGGAAGGAGGCGAAAGGAGCAGAGCGAAGGCTCTTCAGGTAACAGTTAAAAATTAGTCTGGTTTCTTGTATTAATTCTTATTCATTCAAGTCGAGGGTCAAGACGCACCGGATGTGAATAGTGGCGAAGCTTCCGCATCCATAGCCCCGTATGGAGAGCCTGAAGGTAAAGATTAGTGACTACTACTTTCTTGTATAAAAATCTCATTAATTCAAGCTGAAGATCAAGACCCAGTGGATGTGAATAGCAGCGCAGCGTCGATACCTACAACCCCATATGAGGAGCCTGATCAGCCCTCCGCAGATCTTATGGAGATTGAGGAAGCACCCACGACTGCGTCGCTAGTTCAAAGTGAGCTCAACGGTTCTAATTGGATTTGATATGTGCTGAATAGTAGGTTGCTGAGCTAGCACAGAAATTAGAGCCGCCAGCTAACGGGTATGAGAGGTTAGTTAAAGCAGCAGAAAAGCTTAGGGGGATGATTGAGAAGAGCCGCTCCTAATTCTGTAATTCCGCTCTACAGTAGTCATAGTTCTTGAGTAATTTTAACTGGCATTTTGTGATAATTATGCTGGTGCAGTAAGGCCATCTGAGCGGCAGTTCTAAGCAAAAGAATGGTGCCTGTGTTCATCCAGATGGGGCCGCGGAGGAAACTTTGCTGGCTTACTACGAAAGGAGTGGTACAAGGTTACAAGGTGGCCGCTCTCTCTAAGGCCATCGAATGGTGTGGAGCGGGTGTGCTTATTTTGCATGCACCTGCGTGCGGTAGTTGGGGGTTTTCGGTAAAGTTGGTAGCCAGGGGTGCCCGCTATTCCCCTATTTGCGGATTCAATTGGTACATTTTTTCTGATATGGCAAGAGAAGGCACATGAATCGACAGGAGCCCATCCCCCCCTTCCATAGGTTCCAGCAGTGGGCATCATTTGCATTTGCCTGACCCGTCTATGCAGTGGTGAGGAATCTTTACGTGTGATATGGAAAACGTGCACGTGATTGGGAGCATAGACATGTGATGATAAGGAGCATGTGCACGTGATGGGGACACGCATAACCCTGGGATAAAGTGATCTACTAATAGGCGACTAATGCTCTCCTACGTTTATCGCATAGCCTATTCCTTATGCACCAAGGTCGCTCAAGAGGTATGAGGGCGGCACAAGGAGGTAGCACTTGTTTGTCCTTATTTACACCATTCCCGCAGGCGTGATTTGTAGCATCCCTTTCATGAGCTTAAAGGGCGACAACTCTTTCCACTCACACCCATCATGTCCTCAAACCCCGATAGCCTTGCAACGAAGCCCTGGAAGAAGAAAGAAGGCTATCGTGTCTGCGCACATACGTGCCCCGGGCCGCCGTGCGTGACTCAAGCGAAAAAACGAATATGGAAGATCGAAGGGAGCTCACTAAATCGGCACGCAAAGAACCCAAGGCTGCACCTTGGTATGTTTCATTAATGGCTGTTTATGAAGAGATACCGCTGATAATGTCCGATTTGGTTGGTTGGCCAGAGTGCAACCCGCAGTGCCCAGTATACGACAACCCGCGTGGGTTTTGGCGGGAGCCGACAGTGGAAGAGCTGGCGAGGGATGGAGCGGTGGGCCAGGTTCGAGGGGTGATATCAGATGCATCCAATGGGGCGGGTAATCTGCGACAAGATAGCCCGTGGTCAGCGGCATCGTCAAGCACTCTTTTTCCCAGCGAAGGATCTTCCTCCACAGCGTCAACACCGCAGACATGGGAGGACTTTTGGAATAGTAGTATCTGGTCAACGGCGTCGTCAAACAGACATAACCCCAGCAAAGCATCATCCTCCGTGGCGTCGGCGTCGGCGTCAGCGTCGCAGATATGTGAGGACTTTGTAAACGGTGGCCTCTCCCGATCAGCAGGGGCCGTTGAAACAGCACTCGGGGATGGGATGGAGGGGATTGAGATGGAGGAGCCCTCGCGGTCACCTGAAATAGCGGCAGCGCCCTGGGCGCACCGTCCGAGAAGGCTGCTTTACGTGCCCGACCCGACACGAAATATGCCACGGGCAAACGCCAGTAACGACCTCGCATGGATCCGGGCAGGGATATCAGAAGAGGAGAGACTTTCCCTACAGCCGCTAGATGGGGAGGCAGTTTATTTCAATAAGAGGTCCGGAGAGGAGGAGTATGCCCACGGGGCTCTAATCCAGGAATGGGTGAGCAAGAATCTTCCAGCCTATGGCAGCGCGGGCTTATTTCACTCAGGCATACATGGTCTTAGTGATGGGCCGAAAGGGCCAGTTCGATGTCAAATTTTTGTCATGGTCTCGGTTCCGCAGGGAGTGGATCCTGACAGAAGAGCCAGGAAATGAGATATTAGAGCTCATAGAGTGGTGTGATTTGTTTATTGGAGGGATTGATTTGACGGTGGATTATTGGTAAGATTATTATAGGCATGCAGGGTACAGGGTACTCAAATATTGTCAGGAAAAGCCCATACTACGACATATCACCGGAAGAGTTTCCAAGATACCTCGCTAAAATGGAAGAATTGGAAGGGAGAGTTATGAAATGGCCGCCGTCGAGCGAGGTGGAACAGGTAGTCCAAAAGGACAAGCTGGCAAGAAGCCTGGACATTGTTGCAGAGAGGATGAATACAAAGCGACAAACGACAGTGGTTCTGGAGAGGGGCGATGTAATACCTCTCAATCAAGTACTCAAGAGAACTAGCAGTGATTGCGGAGGGGCGGTGATCCTCCCAGGGGGTGCAGCGCCAGAATGGGAACGCTTAGCGGAAGGCCCTCCAGGGAGCGCATGGATGGCGCAGGAGTATGTGCCGGAGCTAAGATCCTGCGGTGAATGGCGGGTAATTATTGTTGGAGGGGAGATATTGTATGTTGTGCATACGGCTCCAGGACGTAGAAAACATACCTGGCAGTTTGAAGAAACTATAACATACCTCTCGTTAGAGGAAATCAGGTATGAGACTCAGGTTCTAAATAGGTACGCTTCTAACAGGTTTTGGATAGCCAGCGAAAGAAGGACAAGGGGTCAATAGAGACATCAGATGTGCTGAATCCTGATTGGGGGACGTACCAATGGCGAGGCAAGGCGAAGGAGGAATTTATGGAGTTTGTTCGGGGGACCTATAGGGAGTTAATGGGGTATGAAGAAGGTATTTTGGGAAGGCCGGGTTCAGGTAGGATGTTTTTGCGGATGGATGTGGGGCTCTACTTTGATGGGGAGGGGAACGCTCACTATGCGGTGAATGAAGTGGAGCGAACCCAGACGGCGTCCCTTTGGATGAAGAGGGGAACAGCGCCAATAAAAATGGTGGCTGAAACGATGGGAGACAGCCTAGCCCAATGGATGGATTTAAACCGTCTGTAATGCACGTATATTAGCAGGGTTATACGATAATTAGACACACTACAGTACCACACCCTTCGACTATTTACATCCACACATTATTTAGAACTCACCCGTAGACTATCACCGCTGCTCCCGTGTAGTCAGTAATGTATATTGTACCCCTCCACCTTGCTTTTTGCGGTATATAAGTATAGAATCTCTCTCGTGAGGCACGCGAAGGTGTTCATCCCTAAAGGTGGTGAGTCACCTGGAGGCGTTCGTGAGTCATGCGAAGATATTTGTCACTGAGCAAATAGCTCACAGGTATGGATTATCGTTGAAATTTATTCATTGTAGTACATCTCTTATGGCTGGGGATGAAAGCGGCTGTCCACGACGAGCAGTCTCGCTGCAATAACCTATTCAGCCCTAAACCGCTGATGACGGTTGAGCGTAACTGGGGATAGCTATGTCTTCTAGTGCATCCATGCCGTCGTAGACAAAGTAGACTTCAGCTAGCGACTTCATACTTTCATTACTCAAAAGTCCACACCGATAACCATTAATGGTGACATTACAATTCTACCCTTACTTGGCTCTATGTTGAGCGGCTTTCATTCGAAGCGGCCTTGTGATGTTGTCGAGAAGTGCTTTGTCTTCCGGTAACTCGGGTGCCAGGCATAGGAAACTTCGCTCGAGTTCCAGCCGCTCATCAGTGATGCCCACCACACGGCCATTCGTCATGTTCACGACAGCCAATAAGAGATGTGCTTCCGCTCCTTCTGCGTGATCTAGGTAGCGGTGGTGAATCCGTCGGACACGCTTACCGCAGTGTTCTCCCCTGATAACTACAAGTCCACCGTTGTCGCGTGTGGGATTAGGATGCTGAGGGTCAACCAAATGAGGATCCAAGATGCTTGTTGTCTTGTAGCGGGTCTGGCGGATGAGCGGGCGCCCATCCACCAGTTGGAGAGTTATCTCCTTCTTTTCATCCCGGGCAGATACGCCATTTCTGGCTTTGACGGCGACCTTGAGCGGTATACCAGCAAGTCGAGGGTCTAATAGCGGGTTGAGATCTCTAGCTAGCGGAGGGACTTGTGTGCGGGAGTCAGTGTTTAAGAGAGGGACTTGTGCATTTGATGGGGAAAACTCGCCATTTACGGTTACAGTTACAGTTGGCGGAAGGCGGCTAGGATCGGCAGGAGGATCCTTGGACTCAGATTCGCGCGTGGGGGTTCTCCAAGAGGGTTCCCAAGTGGTCGCTGACGGGGATCTTTGCAGCATTGGTGTCCTCGACGAGGGGTCCCAGGCAGGCGTCAACGCGGATTCTTGCGGGGCGGGAGTGGTCGATGATGGATCCCAGGCAGGAGTTGAAGAGTAATAGGGTTCAGGCATTGGGGTGGATGGAGCGGGGTGGCTGGCTGAGACTGCAGCGGTAGGTGGGGGTGGTGGTGGTGGTGCTTTAGGATCGATGTTCTTGGGCCAGAACAGCTTATCTCGAGGGCGCTGATAATAGTATAGTTTAGCTTTTGAACTGGAACGTAGACACTTGAGTCAATGGATGAACTCTGCGGCTTTAACTCACTTACCTGGCCTCTACCACATCGTCATAATCGAAGACATGGCGGACGGCGATGTTCCCAGCAGACAGATGTTCATATTCTACGGTGAGCTTAAGGCCGCTTAGGACATCCCGCTGTCGAGGATGAACTGACACGACCCGGGCGCGATAGCCCTTTCTGGGATGCTTGTGGCTAGTAATAATGACGGGGGCACCAACCCATGGGTCATGATCAGAAGGGAGACGGCTATATACCTTCGCTGGCCGGTCACTATGGCTGAATGGTACCTCGGTGCGCTTGATCCAGTTGACGTGGAATTCCCAGTGCTAGGAGAATGGTTGGAGCGGTAGCAATAAGAGTAAGCTTAGGGTTATTAGGGATATGAAAGCGTATAGTACCTCAATAGAATCGGGATCCATGGAACCAGCCTCGTCGTTGGAGATCATGCGCTCGACGATGGAGGCGATGTCATTGTGAACAGATATTACCCACCCCATGAGATCTTGACTGGGGCCTGCGGTTACTTGTACAAAATTTCCGCTCTCGAAGTATTTGCGTATATCCAGCCAGGGGGCTTCAACGACTCCATCGTCGGTGGTGAGCTCTAACCGGAATCGATCGGGATTAACATGCAAGATGCGGCCTCGTTTCTTCTTGGACTTTATCCAGACCTCCTCATCATTGCAAAATGTCCACTCCAGGGGAGGGGGGAACGTTGCAGAACGGAGGCTCGGGTGTTCGGTTTCACGAAAAATGTTAATTTGTGAAGTCGAGAGGCGAACAGCAGTGGGGGATATTGTATGAAGGTAGTAGGTCTTGATGATGAGGCCGTGCTCGAAGGTATGGTTGTCAAAACGGTAGGTTGTGTCGCTAAGCTTGAGGTAGTCGATTTGAAAGCGTGCTTGAAGGTAAACGGGATTGAAGAGGGCAGGATTTGGACGGGGATCGGTGCGTTTTCTCTTCAAATTAGTGGAAATTTTTATATGTAGGCGAGGTATGAGGAGGAGGGTGACGCGCCAGTCTTCCACAGCAGCCGTGTAACCGACATCTCCCTTGTAGGTCCCTTGGCATACTTGAACCCATCTCCCAGGACCAACTGTGATATCGGGCTCACTCCATACGAGGGATCTTTTCCAGTCAGACTGAGGGACATGTTGTCGAAAAACACCAGAGCGAGTTCCCCAGCGAACGCCTGGTGATTTCTTGAGAAGGGAGATTAACTTGGGGTTCATTGAAGCCTCGATATAGACATAGCCCCGGTTTGAGCCGCGCGTATAGGCTGCTGATATTTCGTGTTCGGGTCGGGCGAGTTGGAAGAGGAAAAATACGAGTTCTTCTTCCATACCAAGCTATGTGGGATAATGAAATCTGAGCCGAACAAAGAGTGGTAAAACTTACCCTGCAGGCCACTCGCCAGATGGAGGATTTGGAGAGTCCCGGATTTCTGGCGAATTCCTCGATGGGGGTGAGGCGATGCTTTGCGTATTTATCTGCGAGAGCAAGAGTACTGCTTTGGGAAGTTGTTGTTGTTGTTGCCGAAGGAGGTGCCAGGGATTGAACGTAGCGCCTGTTGATTGAAGCCAGTAGTGCAGCGAGAGGTCCGGCGTCATTGCGCTCGGGGTCGCAATTCGCGATGTGGTTGTATGGGGTATAATGGGAAGTATCATCACCCGCACTATCGCTAGTATCATCTTGCGTAGCTGAGTAATGGAGAGAAGTAAGCCAGGACCGAGGAGAGGAGAGTACGCTCGGCGCACCTAGGTAAAGTTCCTCTTCGCTAAGGGAGGAATCATCGGCCTCCCGGGCCTCATTATCGAGAAAGCGACGAGGATCAGAGGATGTCTATGAAACGATAATGAGCACCTCAGCACAGGCCGCGTAGGGAGTGCAACAGGATCCCACTGAATGGTGGACTGAATGAAGCCAAAAGGCTGGGACGCGTTCGTCGCCGACAAACGACGGCCTGATGGCGCGGTCGGACTTGGGGTGAGTCATCCTTGAGGAATGACGGACTGCACGACGGCGCAGTGTTTATGCTCGGTCATGCTCAGCATGAATTTGTTTTGTTTCGAATTTTGAAAGGTAATGCGCAGATGGATGACTCAGGGATATTTTTATTATAGCACAGATGGGGTATTTATGGGGAGATTGACAGCAAGAAACTTACCATAGCGAGAAGATGACAGTGTTGCGAAGAGTGGGAAAGCGTGCGAAAATGATGGGGACGCGATGATGGAGGTGGGAATGTTGGACCGTCGGGTATACCGGGTGGGTTAGTCACCGGCGATGACATGATCATAGTTGATTCCCGAACGACACCAAGGGATCATCGTTGCTCGTAACCCTTTAGGGCTGCCCGCTAGGAACTTTTGAGTGCTCGTGTTTGCTCCCTCTCAACCACCACCACTCACCTCACAGGCTCTCCGTAAGTTCTCGAGATCCTCCTCCRCGGTGCGTCACTTGCAGGACTGCAGCTGCTCCTCCTAACGAGCCTAGTTATCTTGCGTGCCAAATTTGCCTACTGCGCAGCTGCCTCGACCCGCAACTTCCTCGCCCAACGAAACCATATCAATCAGCGGCAGTGAATGGCTTGCTGACGTTGCCAAATTCAACGACGGGGTGTCGAGCCCGGAGTGCTGTCGATGCGCTTTTGGTGCTCGAGTCCCTCCCCTACCGCAATCGCCAAAATTCCAATGTCCCAGAATGGCTTACGGCTGTGCCATCTTGAGAGATCCGCTACTCGCGATCGCAGTCAGGTCAGTGTCTTATCCCAGTTCACGCTGCACCGTCTCACATCTCTTTACACGCAGATCCCTCATATTATTCTATCCACATCTTGCCCACCACACTAGACTGCACCGTATCTCACAGTATGCACCACGGATTGACCATGACGATTTCTGTCGGCCACTCGCGTAGCGGGATCTCGCTGTGCTGCTGGAAAACTCATTCAAAACGTATTACTAACCCTGGTACAGCGCTGTTTCATGCGACCATCCACATCGCTTAGCACACACGCAGCCTCACTCCCCAGTATTGACGCCTTACTCACCGGTTGACAAACGAGCCGCAGCGCGTGTTGCGATGCGATGATTATCTTCAACCAAGGTGCGCTCCTCTCTTCCCATGTTTCAATTCTTTGCGCTCAAAGCCCCGTCTCACTCTTCTCCACCGCCTTTTACCGTCCCTCCCATCTCAATCCGCTCCAACACCAATGTGACTGGTACCATCCAACTCAAGCTTAGTTTCGCCCGCTCGCCACACAACACACGGCATCACCAGTCCTTTGACGATATCTTTGGCGAGCGTAACAAACACTCCGGGCCCTCCCTTGCCTCGGCGCCCTCACGCGCTCTGACAAAATACCACACGAGGACGAATTGACCATCGAATCCCCCGCTCTCGTGTTGCATATCGCCAATTGACGTGGCCAAGAGCTCAAGTTTGACCAGTTGGACTTTTTGGGTCCGGAGACCTTCGCGGTGGCGTCCTTCATACTGGTGCACACGCCCGCGAGGTCGATGGGATGGCTGACACGCCTTCACGGGAGCTTCAGGTGGGAGAATCGGTGTGTATCATATACAAAGATTAGCTGACGTTCCATTTTTTTTTGGGTTTTAGGCGCATGCTTTCCATCGGGAGGATCCCTATTCTCGGCGAGACGGACTTAGCACTAGCCTGCCGCCTGATGTAAGTGCGACTAGAGCTGGTCAAGAGTCGCAACCGCATGCAACTCGACCACCTCCGACGTCGCCCGCATTTTGCTCTCCACAACAGGGGTATGTTTATATTTAGAACTCCGCAACGCGTGACTGATGAGTAATGTAACAGAATAACTTATAAACCTCGGGGCTTCAAAAGGAGTGCCTTTTTGCGTTTCTCCACGCCCCCGCGTTGTATCCCTCCTGCGTCCCCTCCTCCGGCTTAGTCCCCTAAAGGTATTTGTTACACTTCTACATGCACCGCGCACCTTCTGCACTCCGCTCACCTTGCTCCGTAGATGCGACAAAACCCTCTGCATGGTGCGGTGCCCTCTGCACGGTGTCTTTGTCGCCTTCTCCATGCCCCCGCGTTGTATCCCTCCTGCGTCCCCTCCTCTGGCTTAGTCCCCTCAAAGGTACTTGTTACATTTCTGCATGCACCGTGCACCCACCGCACTCTGCTCACCTTGCTCCATAGACGCGATCAATACCTCTGCAGGGTGCCCGGCGCGTTGTCTCCCTTCTCCCTCCATTCCTCACTTTGCCCCCCTAAGGTATGCGTTACGTTTCAGCGTGCCGCGCGCACCCTGCATACCTGTTCATCTCACTCCGCAGACGCGACGAATCCCTCTGCAAGGTGCCCGACACCCTACGCGTTGCGCAATCCATCACATCTTTGGTCTGGCTTTTCGGCGGAGGCTGTTGGGGCCTACCGTTTCCCATGTGTACAGTGGGAAACGGTATGCTCCAGCAGGGGAAACACGGTGAGTTCCCTTTGAGGTTACGATTTATTAACTTGCTATTTTAGATTCGTTGTTGTTGCTTTACAGGGTTTTATCTCTGAGTCCGGGGGCATGAGCTTCGGCTCGCATCTGGGTTATGGGGCAAGAGCTTCGGCTCGCAATTTGAGATCTGGGGCTTGGGCTTCGGCCCTTGGTGTTTTTTTGTCACCACTTTCTCCGAATGCTGCAACAGCATCCCGGTCGCGCGATCGTAGTCCTATTTTTTTTAATGATATTTGCTGTGATTTTTTCGGACCCATTTGTAACCACCCCGCACTTGTCCCTTTGATTTTTTTTGTAACAAACCCCATGACTTTGAAACCAAAATCCCCATCCATCTAACRCACTGTACTTTAGTTTCGAAATTACTTTAGGGCCGGTCAATCCAATCACATGACAAAATAAGATAAGATATAAGTACCCGGCTGACCGGCACCGGTTCATCTATTTTCCCAYGGTCCTCCGATCCAATATGCCTAAGTCGTCTAACACAACAGTAAGCCGGCATAATTGAGTGGAAACTGCCCCGCTTATAATCATTTCTATTTCAAGTCTCGCAGCAGCAGCAGGCACACCAGGGTTCGCCCTCCTTATCCAGAAGGCACCAGCTCGTCGAAAATCACAGACATTGGCCAAAGCAACGACGTTAGGAGCGAGGCCAAATTGGAAGATGGTTTTCTTGCCAATGCCAGACACAGAGTGGAATCTTTTCTCAAGTATGCTGACAAGTACCGGATGCCCTTTAGTCTCGAAGAGCTTAGGGACCAAAATCAAAAACCCGGCTGCAAAGCTCGCATGAAGAAGATCATCGAGGACGAGCTGGGCCCTGGCGTACCCAGCCGGCCTTTCTCGGCAGCATATTATGATAAGAACGGTCGTCCGATATGTTTCTATTTTGGTATTAGATCCAAAGCAGACCCGGTGAGTATTTTTCATTGCTTGTTGAAACAACAACTCAGGATCTTTGCAGGTTAAAGATATGGTGGATCTTGGGCCGGAAAATAACGACCTTCAGTATAACGGTCGAACGTTGGAAGACATGGACAGGGTTAGCAAAGAAGATTTTGTTCACGATGGAATACGCGTAAGTCATTTCGGGCTGTCACCCGTATTTTTGTATTCCTTATCATCAACCCAGGGCCCCTTGTTAGAATCCTGCCACGCGGCGGCTCAAAAGCTGGCCTACCACATTCCTCTGGATTTCCGCGCCGGCGACAAGCGTCACTTGGACAAAAACCCGACCGCCATTGGTCGGCTGATCAGGTATGACACGGAGGACTCTGGTGTGGCCGAGGAAAGCAAGGGACTCCTCCACATTGTTCAAGGCTGGATCCAGCAGGGTCAGCCAAACAAGGTATGATTTCTATTTTACGTTCCTCAGTGATGTTTAATCAATTTTGCAGGGCCTCTTTCTCTCCGGTGCATGGGGTAAGAGCTCATCTGCACCCGGCCATCTAGATATGTATTTCGAAGACACCAAGCTCRTCGCCCAGGTCCTCGGTATCATGTTCGAGGTCTGTTTTCCTGAGACATACGTCAAGTGCAAAAAGGCCTTTGATGCAGGTGCTTGGGTGAGAGAGGAGGTCAACCCCGGTCCCTGGATTGGTAGATGCGTCATCTACAAGCTGCAGGGCAGCACTCACTTGGACAACAAGGACTTTGGGCCCGCAGCCACTCTCCCCTGCGGCTTCTTTACAGGTGGTGAGATGTGCGTCCCTCAGTTGTTGGCAAAGTTCAGGTAAGCCCCTCTCTTCGCACCTGTATATTGCTTATTCCCATTTGATATCGTTTTTTTTATTATAGCTACCTCGCCGGCCATGTCTGCTTGATGGAATCAACAGACTTATGGCACAAGGTGGCCAGGTTTGAACCTCACATCCACAGCGCTGGCGCCGCCCTCACTCCCGGTAGGATTTCGACCGTATTTTTCTTTCCCAAGGATTCCTATCGCCTTCTTCAAGATAAGGAGAAAGGGTGGGCCAGGAAGACCTTTTACGACCAATGGTAGCTCTCTATTATAAAATTTCTCTACAAGTAAATACATTTTTATGAGGACTTCCAAGACATGAGATTGTTCGCCCAAGACGATGTGAGCCGCAGTGTGCGATGGGTGAGTTCCGTTAATAGAATTGTTCGTTGAAGATGAGTCGCTGGGTGCATATACTGCGCATCGCCGGCTGGTAACATCCGCGCCAGAAGGGTTGACGTTTAAGTATTGTTTTCAGCTGGCCCGAAATGGGCTTCTCCAGTTAAAACTCAGTTTTTAACCAGAGAAGCCAGCTGAAAACAATATACAAATGCCAACTTTTCCGGTGCGATCGCCGACAAAGATATACACGTGACGGGGAGCATGGGCACGTGACAACACGTGATTTGGAACATGTCCACGTGACTCACAAGAGAGAGATGGAGAGGGGCTTCTGCGGGTGCTAAGACGCGGTGCGCACCAGGGGTACAATATACGCTACTGACTACGCAGGAGTGGCGGTGTGAGTCTAAGGGCGTGAGTATTGAATAAAGTACGGGCGTAACTAGTCGAAAGGCGGTTGGTTTGGTACTGTAGCGTTGGTGAAGATGGTAGGCGGTTGGTTATCATAGTACATAAACATATTCCCCATCTGGGTCCCCGGTTCATCAGCCATGAAGACAGCTAGGGGTTGATCGTCGATGGCCCATTAGTAGCGGGGTTCATTATCCCTTGAGGGCTTCTTGCCTTTGCCGTTGCCATTGCCTTTGCTATTGCTGTTGTTATTCTTGTCCCAAGGCAGCCGTCCTATTAGGGCCGACCTGGGTGGAATGGGCGGTACTTCATCCAATAGCCCAGGCTCATCTAAACGACGCTTCGCCCGAGCTGAGGCTTGGAGCAGAATGGGTATGGTGTGCGTGGTGGGTCTAGTGCTCGGCCGATGACTCACTCTCGAAGGCCCTGCAACTATTGCGGTGTCAGCATTTTGACCATTTGACCGAGATGAGCATACCTGGCATAGCCGGGGAGGCATAGGGGAGAGATAGGTCATCTGCTGCAAGAGGTGTTTGCATCGTGTGGCAATTTAAGCATTCAGTCACTTACTGCTGCGCGACACCGTCCTAGCTGAGACCCTTTGTGCCACCGGTTGCCTTGATCGTTGTGCTGCTGCAAGGTAGACGGTTCATGCCAGTTTGGGAGTCTCATCATAAATGCTTACAGGCCTGGAGTGCAGAAGAGCTCTGACTAGCACGTGGAGCACGGGTGCTAGCGGGCTTGACCGCGACATCAGGGCCTTCCCTGGGGACCATCAGCTCTAATCGAGTACGTTTCGCCTGAGGAGGGCTGTCTGCACCGGAGCTGTCTTGAGAGCCGACTGGAGAGCTTTGGTACATATCCAGACCTAGGGGGTCATGTACTGCAACTTTAACCGATCTTGTCTTGAGTAATGCAGGTGCTTCAAAGACATCCTCGTCTGCAGAGATCCAGGCACCCTCGTCTGCAGAGATCATATGGATATCTTGGGGAAAATGAACATGGGTGCAAAACAGCCATTACGACGCCGCTYGTGCTCACCAAAATTGCTACCGGCACCCGTTGAAGCTTCTGAGGTTCCATCTGGCTCTGAGGCGATATCCACGGCTGTGTACGGGATCTGTTATTACTTTTGTCTGACTATAAATGATGTTTTACCATCTGTGGAAGGCGCGTCCTCTTCGTCCAAGACAATCAGTTTGCGCCCACGCTTACATCCCTGAGGCTTTTCCCCCCCCGCTCTGCCCGATTCCTGTACGTTGTCCTCCATGATGGCATCTACGGCTGCCTCCGAGGTGGTTTCTGCGATGGTGGTTAGAGAATTTGCAGAAGGCGTGCCCTCTGCTTCTGGGACAATTGGTTTGCGCCCACGCTTACGTCCATTGGGCTTTACCCCCCCCGCTCTACCCGATTCCCGTATGTTGTCCTCCATGATGGCATCTATGGCTGCCTCCGAGGTGG